>ML497721.1:41339-75368 GCA_005239535.1 Nicotiana rustica | reverse complement strand
ATGATGATATTAGACCTGCAAAGACGCGAGGAAATAACACAATTCCTGGTCTAGGGTTACACTTTCTGATGGACGTTTCAAAGGGTTAAGCAGTCATCATCTGAAAAAGTATATACCTTTGAGTCCCGTACGTTTTCCTTTTTCAGGGAAAGGACCATAACGAAGGAATAATCAAGTGCTCGAGATCTCATTCTTCAAAGCTCAAACACTTGGGGGCTATATAATATGAAAGGCCAAGATGCAGCAAAAAAGACTACTGAAAGTCAAAAGCTCGAGCCTTAAAGAACCATTTACCCAGCAAGTCAAGTGATACGAGCAAAATTAAAAGAACTGAAGACTACAACACAAGAATTACAAAGCCTAAACTTTAAGAAAGCCTTCGAACCATGTTCAGGTTAAAAGGTAAAGTATTAGCTACGAGGAAGAAATGTACGTCTTTACATTTATACAAAAACTATTGTAACAAAAACAGTTAAGGGTAAAAGATCATCATCATTGTACTTATTCAAAAATTGTTATCAAATAAAACAGTTACGGATGAAAGATCAGAATTCTTGTATTTATTCAGAAAACTGTTATCAAATAAAACAGTTACAAATTACAAAGAATTTCTCTCGTATTTATTACAAAACTGTTGCAAATAAAAATAGTTGCGGGTAAAAACCCCAATACTTACAAAAACTGTTACTAATGAAAAATAGTTATTTCCTTGTATTAACTCGGAAAAACTGTTACCTATGAAAAACAGTCGCGAAATACAAGTGAGTATCAAATCTGTTAAAAGAAAACATTTGCAACATGAGTTTTAGATGATAATCATAACACATGTAAAATGTCGTGGAAGTTCAAACAAAAACTTTCCACAAAAACATCCTTAAACATGTGAGCAATTCCTATCACTATATTGTATTACAATGAAGTTGAGACGTCTTCTTCATTAAAGTATCAATCAAAAAGGGCCCTAGCTCATAATTAAATCCTATCATAAACAAAGGCTTAAATCTTATACGAACACTGCACCTACTATGAAAAGGTTCAAGTGATTTATGCATTTTCATGAAAAAAGTTAAGAGGTGCAAACAAAAACCTCAGAAAAACAAAACATGCAATAGACTTAAAGAGTAAAACCAAAACTAGAAACAAAAGTCTTCAAATTGCATTAATATAAAATAGCGGCTAAGTTAAAACTAAGTACTAACTAGTACTCAGCCGCATAATATTTACATTTTTAGTGCCCCTAAGTTGTCAGTTGGGGACTTTAGAGTTTCAAACTTACCCCCGATGGAGTTGGGGGTAACCACACCAATCCAAATAATAAAAAAGGGTAAACAAATCTTCATTCTTCAGGAGGAGGAGAGTTGACTTCTTCAGGAGGAACGACAACTACTTGAGGAGAAGAGGCATGAACATCACGGGCTTCATAAGATGGAGAAAGTTCAAGACCCCGCTGGGTCTTCTCCATGGCCTCTTTGGATTTAGCAATTTCAGCATCGAGGTCAAATCCCACTTGGCTCATCTCCATTAATGTGTCATGGAGAGCATTCATGTATGCCCAACTCACATCAACGACAACCGCTTCTTCAAGGTCAATATAATCTTTTGACCATGCCTGGATATCAAGCTTCAATCCATCTTTCTCGACTTCGGCAGCTTCAAGGGCAACCCTCAAGGGTACAACTGACTCCTCCAGAGTTCGGACGTTGGCTAAAGCTTCACGAAGTTCCTTTTGAGTCCGGGAGAGAGTTTGTACAAGCTCACCGGAGTATTCCTCCTTCTGCCTCAGCAGGTGCTTCAAGTTCCTGATCTCCTCCGTGGCTTGTGACAACTGCTCAGCAAATGAGGATTCAAGAATACTCTTATTCTTATTAGCTTGGCTGGAAGAAGCTTTCTCTACTGCGAACTCCGTTGTTGTAATCCTCAATTGCCTCCTCAAGGTATTCATTTCCTCTTCTAGAGCATCCATATCCACCCTTAAGCCATCATATTGTGCCTTCATATTGTCAAAATCAACCTGAAGCTCCCGCAACTCTTTCAACTCTTTTTCTGAATTTGAAGCTCTCTTCATAAGCTCTAAGCCAATAAGATGCATCTACAAAAAAGTTAAATAGTTAAATACGATAAAACTATTTAAACATAAAAAGGTATACAGATGTAAGAATAAACGACGCTATACCTTCAAAGAGGTGTGCACCACTTCATTAGCCCACGTGAGAGTTGAATGGCTGGCGAGTTTGGCTTTCTATTCAGAACCAATCAGAGGTTTGAGCCACACTTCAGGCTTGCCCGTCTTTTAAAGAGACTCCCTTCGGTTGGAACCTCAATCCCAACCCTCCTCATCTCCCTGTTGGAAGAACCTACTTCCTTAAGGGAATGCATGGAAGCAGGAACAGAGGGAGAAGCAATGGAGATAGACGGTCCAGGAACTGAGGGAACTATGGGCACAACAATAGGCACGGATGAATAAGGAATTGAGGAAACAGAAATCATGGGTGGAGGAACGGCAGAAGCCGTAATAGCAAGAGGAGCAGAAATAGCAGAGATGCGGGGAACCGACGGAACTTTCACTCTCAAAGAGTCGGGAAAAACAGTTGCTAAGGGAACATCATCGGGGGCGAGATCAAATCCTTCATGGAAAAGACGATCAGCAGGATCGCGAATTGGGGACTGAGAATCATCTCAAGAAGAAGAGGGTCTAATTGCCAACACGGAAGGAATGGACCTGAGGGCAGACTCATCATCCAAAATTACCCGCCTCCTTCGCGACCGGTGCACCAAAGCACCCTCTCTTTCTTCTTCTTCTTCAGAATGGGGATCACTAACTTTCCTCTTTAAGGAAGAGGAACTGGCAAGGATATCCTGATCATGGGACAAAGACATCTTCCAGAGCGATGAACCAGACACCCCATGGGCAAAAAACTCTATCAAAAAGGGAAAGGTTAAACGAGAATAAAAAACTCAGGTAAGGCAGGAAGTAAGAAAAACTCTGCTTACCATGGGTCTTTACAAGCCAACCATACTTCGCAGAGAAGTATTTCCAAGACCTTTCTTCAACAGGAGCGGCAGACAACATTTTTTCTACCCAATCACGATATCGGAGACATTCTCGACGGTATTCATGATTGCTGAAAAGGAAAAGAAAAACAGATGCGGTATTAGAAATACAATTCAAATCTAATGAAGAAAACAGATGTGAACCAAAAAGTACTTACGTGCACGGTTCCACTTCTCAGGAAAGGGAAGATTTCTTTCACCCACTAAACCAGTAGTAGGGACAGAAACGTACCGAAGGTACCAACCTCTATCTTTATCATCACCAGGGGTTACTAAAACTCTTTTACTCCGAGAAGACAGAGAAAAAACCCCTTGACAAAATAAGACATGAGAATACAAATTAATAAGATGATGGAAGGTAAAGGGAACTGAAGCTAAGTAAGCCAAAACTCTCAAACACGCGACTACTCGCCATACCAACAGACCAACTTTTCCTAGACAGATATTGAAAAAATGACAGAACTCTATGATGACATGATCAATGGGAGGCCTAAATCCCAATGTGAAAGGGTAAGTGTAAACAAAGGAATAACCAGTCTTGTAAGATGTGATCCTTTTGGTTGCTATTCGGTACGAGAATAGGGACATCAGACCCCCAGGAACATTCCCTACGAACAAGAGGAACGTGACCCTCAGTGATAATCGTCGCATATTTCTCTACACTTTCTAAAGAAGTAGACTGTTCAGCAAGAACTGGGTTTTCTCTAGTGAAGACAATCTCGGCAGAAATAATCTCGTCAACCTTGGGTTCACGAAGATCTTCTTTACCTTTGGAAGCGGAATGAGAAGACCTGGCCCTAGGAGAAATCAAAGATCTAACAGAAGGGGGAGAAACTATTGGGGAAGAAGAACCTCTAATAGAAGCAGATCCTAAGCTTCTCAACCTACCTCCCCTCCGGCTCCTAATCGGAGCAAAAGAAGATGCTAAACTCTCTACGTTTATGATCGTTTTGGGCTGGCTTGAAGAAGACATGCTTAGAAAGGTAAATGAAAATTCTTTACAAAGAAAGAGACAAGTTGAATGTTTCGTGAAAGTAAAGAAAGGAAGAAGGGTGTTTATACATAAAGACAACCGTCAAAACATGGAAAAACAATGATCGAAAGTCATAATTAAAGGTGTCACTTCGGGACTGATGCAGCCGCAAAAAGCCCTAAAAGGCGTTGAGTCATTTCAGAGCCAATCACAAAAGGACACGTGGAAAGAGCATTAAATGGAACGGACATACGACGCCTATGTTCATAAAAGGATACAGTGTTTCGGAGAAAAGCGGCGGCAAAATATTCCCGCCATAAATGCGTATCCACTTACCATATATTCGTCGATTAATATTTTCTAAGTGGGGGGATTATCTATATCGGTAAAAAAGAGTCTCACACGTAAGCAAGTCCTTGACAACTCAGCCAGCTACGTGGACCAAGGAAAGCACTACAGATGGACATAATTTTATAAGAAAGTACGAGATAAAGAGGCACGGTCAATAAACTCACGAGTGCATCAGCCACGGGAAGCCAATTGAAGAGGAAGAGACACGGTCATAATGAATCCAGACGAAGCTGCGGACAGATTCGAGAATCAACAATTAATGACTTATACGTTACGTAACTCCTATACTACAGTTACGGTTATCCTTTGATGATCTTTTGTAACATCTCATCAATGTAATAATTAGCCATTAATGAGCAATCATTACAGGAACCAAAATGTTATACTAGGAAATCCCTATATAAAAGGGAAGAAACGTAACCCATAAGAGGAGGGGAATTCTCGAATACAATCGACTTTACTTTTCGCATACTACAATATTGTTCATTACTCAATTTTCCTTTATTTATCGTATTATTTTTTTTGATTATCAGTAACTCGAGTTCATCTTAAATAGCTTTGGTCAAGGAATCAAATTCTTTGGTTAAACAGGTAGAGGGTGAATAAAACTCCCTATGTGGTCTCGTGGTGACTAGCACCAACACCACCCCTGGTCTCCTCTAACTGAATATCCTTATCTCCAGGCGGAGGGACCACAGGGTTGGAGAGCATCCGGCGATTCTTCTCAGCAGTGGGAGCAGTGAGATCTGGCTCATCAGACTGACCATCCTCTCCTGATGGTGCCTCCGCTGATGGTGTTGCTGGATCGGCCGGTACTGATGGACCTGTCTCCATCAATAGATTAAATGGCAAGTCACCTATTGTTTCCAACTTCTTCAGCTCTAAACTCAAACATTCCAAAGCTTTCTTCTAAGCCTGGACTTTCTCATTTTCTTCACTTGCTTCGCCAAATCCTCAATGGAACACCTTGAGCTACCAAAGTTTCCATGATAGCCTTCTGGTTGTCCAGAATCTTCTTCAAAGTTTCCTCCACTAACGGAGGCACCTGTAGCATGGCTAGAGCAGAGGACTGCGTTGCAACAGTACTGGAGATGTCATACAGCTTACAAGTGGTTGTCTGCATCCAGTTGTTGAGGCTCGCCAAAGTCTGGGAGACTCGCAACGCAATGAGAGGGTAGGTAGATGAGGATGGCACTGGTACTGACAGGGAGGCTTGAAGGATGATGGTGGTGGAATGGTGGATGTCACGGAGGAAGACTCGGCTACTGAGGTAGGCATGGGAGCTGAAGATGGCTCAGCATCAGCTTATGCACCTTCCACTGCTAGCTCACCAGACTGGACAGTTGTGGTAGTGTCCGCCCCTTTGAACTTTGGGTTGTTCGCACCCTAAAAGTGATACCAAGAAAAAGGCTTTTTAGCTTTTACCATTGTGTCATAAGGCCTTGGATCCACTTTTGCATCATTTGAAGTACTCTGTGAGGGTGTTCGGAAAGGGATAATACTTTTCACTCTTATGAACCGCCAATGTGATTCTGCTAGACATTATGGCACCCTCATTAATAGGGTACCCCACCATGATAGAGGCCACTAGCAGAGCCCGGGGAAAAAGGAGGTTATTCTCATTCAAGCTTTGATCAATCCTATTGCACACGAAAGTCTTCCGCCCTTTAGCTTCAAAGTTTAGGGTGTTCGGGATAATAGGCACTCTGGTTGTGATCCATGGTGGTGGTGGTCCTGGTGCGCGTAAAATCTCAGCTAGCCAAGGGCGAACTCCATCACCCAAAGCTAACTTCTCAAAGTATTGGGTCGCTTCCACTTGCTCGAATTCCACATAAGTATTCAGAGTATGGGCATCAAAGCGCACTTTCAAATTCCGCACTTTTGTCACTTTTGTTCACCTTGATATGAGATATGTTGGCATAGAATTCCCTCACTAAATGTTCATTTGCATCTAATATTAGGTGAGTGAATCACTTCCACCCCTTCCTTTCCTGGAATTGCCTAAGGATGTTTGGATTATGAATATCCAAATCCTTCATCAACAATTTCCGCTCTAGTGTACGCGACCTTTTTGGCCACAACTCCCTGAACCTATTGAATGTCGTCAAGAAAACAAATATACCTTCCCATATATCCTTCTTATTTGTCCGTTCAAGACCACCCACATGAGTGTCACCCCCTCTACCGTCGTATGGGATGTCATCATCATCAATATAAATAGGTGCCGAAGGGGTAGGTGAAGAGGAGGGCTCGGAACCCTTACTTCCCATATCAGAATTAGTTGAGGAGTTATTTGTAGGCTCATTGCACACTTGATAGTGCCCTATGGGTTGTGGTGGATTAGATTGGGTTCAGGTTGTACCTCCATAGATTGACTCTCGAAGGCTTACCTAGATGGAGCATATTCACTGGTGTCAGAGGATTCGGGAGCTAAAGGTCCTTTAGCAGTCATTTTCTTGCCTATGATTTTTTGAACGACAAGAGGTAGGTTACTCTTGCCTCGGCCTCGACCTCGGGAGGGCTCACCCCTCCCTTTTGATGAATCACCTTTTTTGCGAGATCTAACCATTGTCCTCATTACAAATTCCAATTGTCAGTTGAATTCAAGGCAAAGAATACAGTTGAAGCACATTTGCAGAGAAGCAGTCAGTGATGAGGCAGTGCGGACCGCACAAAACTGAGTGTTGTCGCAGACTGCTCAGTGCAGACCGTATAATTTTGGAGTGCGGACGCATAACCCCGAGTGTAGAACGCACAAAACTGAGTGCGGAACGCACAAAACTCAGTGCGTCCGCACAAGAATCACTTTTAAATTATAGCTTCTCTGAAGTTTTGAGTGCAGACCGCAAACATTTTTGTGACGCCACATACCTCTTCTGCAGACTACCAAATTTTGAGTGCGGTCTGCACATCTCGATCATACTTAACACCCTCTTTGCCAGTTATGCGGACCGCATAATTTGAATTTCATCGCCACTGAGTTAGGGTTTATGCAAAAAAATTAAAGTTCAAGCATGGTGTGTACAAATTGACACAATTATTGGTCTACCCAGTCCCTAATTAGCATGTATATCACTACCCACATGATTTTGAATCACAATTTAAGCACATTTGACATTTTTAGGCCTAAAATTAACTAAACTACTCAAAGAAATAAAACAAATTGAGAAAAAATAAAGAAAAATCTACATGTATTGAACATACCAGTAGTGGGTGATGCAAGTAGGAATCTAGCTTGATGAAGTGAGTGTGATTGTGGAACAATTGTTTTGTAGTGCACAGTTTTTATTAGGGCTTGAGAATTCAGAGAGCGTAAAGGATGAATAGTAGTGGAAACCCCTATTTATACCCTAGCAAAGGCGGTGCATCTCTTACCTGAGTACAACCGCATAATATTGAGTGTTGTCCGCACTCTTTACCTGGAGTGACAAAGTTGTTCGGTCCGCACAAAAACGAGTGTGGCCGCATAAACTTGTGCAGTCCGCAAACTTTTGAGTGTGGCGGCATATTGGCCCTTTTTCTGCAACTCCATCTTCAGAGAGTTGGTATTTTTGGGTGCCCAGTTGTGAGGTCATGGACTCTTCTGTGTAGTCCGCATAACTTTCATACTTGGCCAACTGTTTCCAGATTTTTCCTGCAATACACACTCATTCCTGCAATTCACTTCAAAACCAGTAGCTCAAAATGAACCTATCTAAAAAAGAAGAAAAATAAGAAAATGAAAAGAAACATGGGTTGCCTCCCAAGAAGCGCCCGATTTAACGTCGGGGCACGGCGCATGTTACCATCAATCACTTGAAATGGAGCAATGCCATGATGTGGCCATCATCAACCTTTCCAAGATAGTGCTTCACTCGGTGCCCATTGACTCTAAACACCTCACCATTCTTATTTTTCAGATCTAAAGCACCAAAGGGTGTCACGTGCATAACTTCAAATGGGCCACACCACTTGGATTTCAGCTTTCCCGGAAACATCCGCTACCGAGGGTTGAACAAAAGCACAAGATCACCTTCTTTGAATTCTTTGTTTCGGATATACTTGTCATGGAGGTACTTCATCCTGTCCTTATACAAGGACGAACTTGAATATGCATAGAACTGGATATCAAGCTCATTCAATTGCTCCACCCTTAAGTTGGCAGCTACATCCCACTCAAGATTAAGCTTCTTCAATGCCCACATAGCCTCATGCTCAAGTTCCACCGGAAGGTGACATGATTTCCCGAACACTAACCGATACGGAGACATACCAATTGGTGTTTATTAAGTTGTCTTATATGCCCACAGAGCATCGTCAAGTTTCTTTGACCAATCCGTCGGATTTGCATTCACAGTCTTTGACAAAATACTCTTGATCTCCCGATTAGAGACTTCAACCTGTCCACTTGCTTGAGGATGATATGGGGTCGACGCTTTGTGAGTGACACCATACTTAGAGAGTAAAGTATCAAAAGCTTTATTGTAAAAATACGATTCACCATCACTAATAATGGCCCTTGGAGTACCAAACATTGTGAATATGTTCTTCTTCAAGAAAGCTACCACACTCCGAGCTTCATTGTTGGTCAAAGCCACGGCCTTCAACCCGTTTGGACACGTGATCCACAGCTACCAATATATAGGTGTTCCCCCATGAACTCACGAACGGACCCATAAAATCAATGCCCCACACATCAAAAATATTAATATCTAGGAAGGGGGTGAGGGGCATCTCATTTTTCTTGGAAATCCCACCGGCCCTTTGACATTCATCACAACGCCTAACGAGATCGCTAATGTCTTTGTAAAGAGTGGGCCAATAGAATCCACAACTTAACATCTTTGTAGCCAATCTTGCTCCACCATGGTGACCACCATATGGCGAAGAGTGGAAAACCTCAAGAATTACCAATTGTTCTTCTTCTGGTACACATCTTCGAATAAGATCATCAGTACAAATTCTGAAGAGATAGGGCTCATCCCAATAGTAGTCCAAGAAGTCCCGTTTGTGCTTCTTACTTTGGTTTGAAGAGAACTCATTTGGAACAATGCCACTCACAAGATAATTGGCCACATCGGCAAACCATGGCATCCCGATCATAGAAATTGAGAAGAGTTGCTCGTCAGGAAATGAATCATTGATCTCAAGGCCATCATGTGGCCTCCCCTCCTCCTCCAATCGGGACAAGTGGTCTGCCACTTGGTTTTCACTCCCCTTGTGATCTTGGATATCAAGATCAAATTCTTGTAAAAGAAGTACCCACCACATCAATATTGCCTTAGAGTCTTTCTTGTCATCAAATATCGAAGTGTCGCATGGTCGGTGTGAACAATCACCTTTGTACCCATTAGGTACGGGCGGAACTTCTCCATAGCAAAGACAATGGCCAGGAGTTCTTTGTCGGACATCGTATAGTTGACTTGGTACTCGTTCATGGTCTTACTAGCATTGTAGACCGGATGGAAGATCTTGTTAATTTGTTGCCCCAATACCCCTCCAACCGCCACATCGCTCGCATCACACATGAGCTCAAAAGGTAAGCTCCAATTTGGTGTGGTGATAATAGAAGTGGTAGTCAACTTATACTTGAGTAGTTCAAATTCCTTCATACAATCTTCATTGAAAAGGAACTTAGCATCCTTCTCCAAGAGTTTGCGGGTTTACCACCGTAGAAGCGTCCTTGATGAATCGGCAGTAAAACCCCCATGACCTAGAAAGATCCTCACTCCTTTTATGGAAGTAGGGGAGGGAGTTTGGATATCACTTCAATGTTCGCTTTATCAACCTCAATACCATTCTTGGAAATCTTGTGACCGAGGACAATCCCTCCTCGACCATAAATGTGACATTTCTCCCAATTCAACACCAAGTTAGTTTCCTCACAACGTGCCAATAACTTGTCTAAGTTTCCAAGCACTCTTCAAAAGAATTCACCACGACATAAAAATAATCCATGAAAACCTGAAGAAATTCCTCCACCATATCGGTGAAGATGGCCATCATACACCGTTGAAAAGTTGTCGGTGCATTGAATAACCCGAATGGTATCCGCGAGAATGCGAAAGTGACATAGGGACAAGTGAAAGTGGTCTTCTCTTAGTCTTCAGGAGCAATAAGAACCTAATTATATCTGGAGTATCCATCAAGGAAGCAATAAAAAGCACGTCCTGCCAACCTATCAAACATTTGATCAAGAATTGGAAGCAGAAAATGGTCTTTCCGGGTAACTTTGTTGAGCTTCCTATAATCCATGCAAACTCTCCACCCAGTGACAGTTCTTGTGGGGATCATTTCATTTTTTTCATTTGTTATCACATTCATGCCCCCTTTCTTTGGGACACATTGCACTGGCGAGGTCCACGAACTATCAAAAATGGGGTAAACAACCCCGACATCCAACCATTTGATGATCTCTTTATTCACTACCTCTTGCATGGCCTCATTCCATCATCTTTGATGTTCCACGGAGGGTTTGTATCCGCCTCCAAAATGATTTTGTGCATACGAAAGGCGGGGATTATACCCCGAACATCCACCAATGTCAAACCTATTGCCTTTTTCCTCCTTTGGAGCACCGCAAGGGTGGAATCTACATGTACGTTAGTTAAGCACGAGAAAAGAATAACAGGTAAAGTGGAACAAGGGCCTATAAAATCATACCTAAGGTGTGAAGGCAAAGTCTTTAACGCGGGAGGTTCCTCGATTGAGGGCTTTGTTGGTAGAGTCTTCCAGTTCTCGAGATCCAAGGAAATTTTTCGGGGCCCATAAGTATATGACCTCATTACTTGCAAAGCATTGACACATTCTACAATGCCTTCCTTCTCATCCTCATCATGATTTAGCAACACGGCTTCCAATATATATTCAACATTTATCACAGCACTTGTGTCATCCACAATTACTTCAGTCACAAGATCCACGAACGAACACACTTTGTTGCTATTTGGTTGCCTCATTGAATTGCAAACATGGAACACCACTTTTTCATCGCCCACCCAGAAGGTGAGCTCACCAGCTTCCACATCAACTAAGGACTTCCTTGTATTAAGGAAAGGTCTCCCCAAGATAATTGGCACCTCGTAGTCAACCTCACAGTCAAGGATCACAAACTTTGCGAGAAGGATGAACTTGTCGACCCGAACTAACACATCATCAATTATCCCCAATGGTCTTTTCATTGTCCAGTCCGCCATTTTCAACCTCATGGATGTGGGTCTTGGTTTCCCAATCCCCAACATTTTGAACACAGAATAGCACATCAAGTCAATGCTTGCTCCCAAGTCATATAAAGCTTTGGCGAAATAGGCACTCCCAATAGTGCACGGGATTGTGAAAGCACCGGGGTCTTCAAACTTTAGAGCCATGGAGTGCACAATAGCACTCACTTGATGTGTCATTTTGATCATTTCACAATTCATTAATCTCTTCTTTGTTAACAAATCCTTCATGAACTTGGCATATCCCGGCATTTGTTCTTAGGCTTCAACTAACAACACATTTATGGACAAACGTTTCACCATATCAATGAAGTTCTTGAATTGGTTCTCATTGTTTTGCTTTGCGAGTCTTTGAGGATATTTATAGTAGGTGAATTAAAATATATTTTCACCCTTAATGAACCATACTTTAATGTGTTTTAAGTGCAAATAATGATAATAAAATGCTCTGATCAGTGTTTTTATGCTTTGCAGGATATAATCTATGATGGGAGCTACTTTGGAGCGTTTTGGAGTCAAATAAATGAGTTTAAGGCCAATCGAGAAGAATCCGTGAGAAAAGAACAAGAAAAAAAGCGATGATTGCAGGAAAGGAGCCCACCGCGACCGCGGTCGACCGCGGCTGGAGCACGGTGGGCAACACAGTGAGATTCACAATGTGCGTGATCCACCACGGTCCCGCCGCGTTCTTGCCGCGGCCATGGGCGAACGCTGAAAAGTCAGAAAAACTGAAAGGCCAAAGTGCAAAACACGGGAATAATTTTCCTAAACCTATTTAAACATTATAAACTCGCCCAAGAGACTATCAAGCTTATTTTTAGACTCAAGTAGGAGGCAAGAATCATTGTGAGAAGACAAGCAACAATTAGAGTTTTTCTATTCTCTTTCTTTGATCTTTATTTTGAGAATTATGATTTCTTTTGAGTTTTTATTGTGTTTGAGCATGAGTAGCTAACTTCTTTAATCTAAGGTTTTGGTGGAACCCGTTGAGGATGAAATTTTTGTTATAATAATATAGTTTTGTTTGGTTTTCAATCTCTATTTGTTCAACTACGTTCTTGTTGTATATTATTTAAGGGACCTCAATCAGTTGTTCCTATTTAGTATGTATCTACTTGAGAGAGTGAATTTAGGTAATTGTTGAACAACATCACTCCCGGAGTATAGGAGAGATCCATAACCGGGGGTTTAAAGGTTGGATTAGAGATAACGATACCTTGGGTGCAATCTAAAGTGAACTGTAATGCAATTTAGCTAGCGTAACGTTAGAGAGTGCGTCTAGTAGATTATCATAATTACTTGAGAGAGATTTATGATAGCTGGAGTGTTCATGATTGATAGAGATAACTAAAGAAAAACTATAGGAAATATACAAGAACGGATTTCATCAACGGGGAAAACCATAACCTTAGACCTTTATCGCATTTGCTTACACCTCAGTAGTAGTTAATCTTTAGTTTTATTATTTTAGTTCAGCTGTAGTAGTAAAAATACCGGAAAGTAATATTCATAACTTTTGAGAAAGTTGATTATTGAGAATCTAGTACTCTAACAACAACAATTGATAGGTTAATTCCCTATGGGATTCGACTCTGGGCTAAATACTCAGATTATATTTGCAACGCCCGCTTAGTCTTTTTCTAAGACATAGTTGAGCATGATCAAATTTTGGCGTCGTTGCCGGGGAGTTAACGGTATTATCAATTGTAGTTGGAGGAAATTACAAAATTCTTAAGTGTAGTCAATTTTCTTCGATTTCATTCATATATTGAATTTCTAACGTTTGTTGAATCGGTTGTACAGGTGCATGCCTAGAAACTCATCGAGAACTGGTGAAGTATTTGAAGCCTTACCAGACCCCGAAAAAGTTTTCAAGACCTTGAACAGGGCCACCCGGAAAAGCAAGCAGCAACCACTCTTTGAACACATTGAAACAGACATGGCAGACCTGAATAACAGGAACAACAATAATAATGGGGAAGATGTGGTTGACCCAGCCGGACACATTGTGGTTCTTGGGGTGCCCATTGCACCTGAGGCGCCTTTATATGACTGGGCACAACCCACAATGGAGAATTTGGCCACCGCGATCATGGTCCCGCAGATAGAAGTTGAGTCCTTCCAAATCACAAATAATATGTTGCCCTTGTTGCAGAATAAGGGGTTGTTTTCTGGGTCATACATTGAGGATCCCCAACAATATTTGAAGAACTTTCTGTCGATCTGCAAGACTCAGAGGCAGCCAAACGTCACTCTGGAGGCAATAAGACTGTTGTTGTTTCCGTTCTCAGCGACAAGAGTAGCCCATACTTGTCTCAACTCGCTCCTTATCAATTCTATTACTACATGGGAGAAGTTGGTCAAGCAGTTCTTCAATAAATTCAATCCACCGAGCAAGACAGTGCAACAAATTGATGAGATCTTGAGCTTTGGGCAGAAGCCTATGGAGACACTACAGGAGACATGGGAACAGTTTAAAGGGATACTGGTAGTCTGTCCTAACTATGGTATTCCAGAACAGATGTTGGGGAAGCGATTTTATATGGGTATGGCTGATGGTGTGAAAGATAATGTTGATTCTTCAGTTGGTGGGGCATTCTTGAGTAAGACGTTGAGAGAAAGCCAGGCTTTACTTGATAAAATGGCACAAAATTTAGGGTGGACGACCACGGGTGCACCTATTACCCCAATCGTTCACTCAGTGCCATTAGATCCGTCCAACTCTATTGCTGAAAATATGGCAACTTTGACGACACAAATGAGCTTACTTACAAAAAAGGTAGAGGAGTCAGGGCAGAAGAAACAAGTTCATATTGTGTCTACCAATGGGGGCTTATGCACATCTTTCATTAGTCAACCAATTGGTAATCTGTGGAATGCAGACTGCGATCATCTTCACTACCCGGAGAATATGAATTATGTGTCAAATTATGGAGGCCAGAGACAGGGTGGACAGAATTGGGGTCAGCAAGATCAGCAGTACAGACCACCTCATCAGCAGCATAACAGTGGAAACATGGGTTCCATCAGACCTCATGGTTACCAAAGTCCACAAGGGTTTAATAATCAAAATCAACAGCAGGCATACCACCCCCCTCAGAAACAACATGGGGGGAAACAAGAAGATGGGTTTTCTAGGCTTGAAGCGATGATGCAATAGGTGATTGGTTCAACTGCAAAAATTAGTGAAAGAGTAGATGCACACGATTCAGCTATTAAAAATATTGAAGTGCAAATGGGCTAGATATCAATGTCCTTGAATAATCGTTCTCTTGAAACTTTGCCTACAGACACTCAGGTAAATCCTAAGGACCAGGGCCCAAAGCAGCCGATGGAAGTGAGTCTCTGCAATGGTAGGGACTTAGACTTGTAACAAGAGATAACTCGTGAAAGCAGGCAGGCTGAGACACTGGTACTAGTGTCGATTGAACTTGATGATTCAACAAACTTGACCAAGGTAACAGTGCATCCTGCTGAAGGAGAACCCAGTGCGCAGAGTGAAGATGAAAAAGTAGTGGAGATAGCCCAGGAGCCGGTAGTTGAGGTGGTGTCTGAGAAAGAGAAATCCCAAATCACTGGGAAAAAGAGACCACCAGCACCATTCCCTCAGAGGCTGGCCAAATACAAAAAGGATGAACGGTACAAAACGTTCTTGGATATGCTGAAACACATACATGTAAACATTCCTTTAATTGATGCTTTGAAGGAGATGTCTGGCTATGCGAAGATGATGAAGGACTTGATGTTCCAAAAATTCGATTTCCAATACTTGGCAACTGTGACCCTTACTCAGACTTGCAGTGATGTGGTGACACGACCAATTGCAGAAAAGTTCTCTGATCCAGGGAGTTTTACAATTCCTTGCACCATTGGACGTTTTGCTTTTACCAAAGCACTGTGTGATTTGGGGGCCAGTATTAATATCATGCCCTTGGCCATTTACAAGAGACTGGGGATCGGTAGAGCCAGACCAACTTCTATGTTATTGCAGCTGGCTGACAGGACAGTGAAGAGACCGTCAGGAATTCTAGATGATGTTTTGGTACAAGTGGGGAAGTTTGTGTTCCCTGCTGATTTTGTGATACTGGATTGTAGAGTGGATGAGGAGATTCCCATTATCTTGGGAAGGCCATTCTTGGCCACAGGTAGAGCCCTCGTTGATTTTGAAACTGGGGAGCTCAAGATGAAGCTAAACGATGAAGAAATCACATTCAATGTGCAGAAATCCATGAGGCGACCGAGTGAATTCACCAATTGTTATCTCATTGATGATGTGGATGTGATAGTGGAGGAATATGATGTGTACTAAACTATTGAGGACCCCCTTGCTGCATGTTTAATGAATTTGGAGGAGGTAAATGGGGAAGAATTGGCAGAATGAGTGTTAGCATTTGAAGGAAAAGGGGTCTGGCCGAGGGCTCTCGAGTTTTAGCCATTACACCTAGAGAAAAGAGAGAGCCCGCCAGCCAAACCATCAATGGAAGAACCACCCAAACTGGAGTTGAAACCACTGCCAACCCATCTCAGGTACGCGTTTCTTGGACCTAACTCTACTCTACCTGTTATTATCTCATCAAGTTTATTAGATGTGCAGGAAAATTAGCTGTTACAGGTACTCACTGAGTGCAAGACTGTCATTGGATGGACCATGGCAGACATCAAAGGGATCAGCCCGGCATACTGTATACAAAAGATTATCCTGGAAGATGGACACAGACCTTCCAGGGAACACCAAAGGTGGTTGAATCCAAACATGAAGGAAGTGGTGAAGAAAGAAATCATCAAGTGGTTATATGCGGGAATCATTTTCCCCATCTCTGACAGCAACTAGGTTAGCCCAGTGCAATGTGTTCCAAAAAAGGGTGGCATGACGGTTGTGAAGAATGACAATAATGAGCTGATATCGACAAGAATCGTCACTGGCTGGAGAATTTGCATGGATTACCGAAAGCTGAATCTTCCCACCCGGAAAGATCACTTCCCACTTCCCTTCATGGATCAAATGCTCGACGGACTGGCAGGGAGGTCTCACTTTTGTTTCCTGGATGGGTACTCGGGGTACAACAAAATTTCAATTGCACCAGAAGACAGGGAAAAGACCTCCTTCACATGTCCCTATGGGATATTTGCCTTCAGAAGGATGCCATTCGGCCTCTGCAATGCCCCTGCCACATTTCAAAGGTGCATGATGGCCATATTCACTGACATGGTCGAAGATATCATAGAGGTATTCATGGATGATTTCTCAGTAGTGGGAAATTCATTTGATGAGTGCCTAGCAAATCTGACCCGTATGTTAAAGAGGTGCATTCAGACAAACCTCGTGCTTAACTGGGAGAAGTGCCATTTCATGGTGCAAGAAGGGATCGTCTTGGGGAACTTGGTGTCGAGCAAAGGAATTGAGGTGGACCGCGCTAAAGTAGATGTGATTGAAAATCTTCCACCACCCACTCTGTAAGTTGCTTGAAAAAGATAACCCCTTTGTGTTTTCTAGGGATTGCAGGGTGGCTTTCGAGGAGCTGAAAAAGCGGCTAGTCACGGCCCTGATAATTGTTTCCCCCAACTGGGAGCAACCGTTTGAACTCATGTGTGATGCCAGTGACTACGCAGTGGGGTCTTAGGTCAGCGCAAAGATAAGATAATGCACCCAATCTACTACGCAAGTAGGACATTGAGTGGAGCTCAGCTGAACTACACGGTGACCAAAAAAGAGATATTGGTTGTAGTATTCGCCTTCGACAAGTTCAGATCATACTTGATCGGGTCGAAGGTGATTATGTACACCGATCATGCAGTTATCAGATATTTGATTGAGAAGAAAGAATCCAAGTGCGCCTAATTCGTTGGGTGTTGCTGCTGCAAGAGTTTGATTTAGAGATTCGTGACCGCAAGGGCACGGAGAACCAAGTCGCTGACCACCTATCACGACTTGAAGGTGCTGAGAATGCAGTAGAAGCAGAGGATATTCTAGAAACGTTTCCAGACGAGCAACTACTCGTCACGATCATGGAGGATGTGACGTATGCAAACATTACGAACTACCTGGCAAGTGGTATCGAACCTTATGAACTCTCATATGTCCAAAAGAAAAGGTTTTAACATGATTGCCGCAATTAATATTGGGATGAACCTCACTTGTTTAGAATTTGTATGGATAACATGATCCGGAGGTGTGTCCCTGATATAGAGCAATTTTCTGTTTTGCAGGCTTGTCACGCATCAGCGTATGGAGGACATTTTGGAGGAGTTCGAACATCAACTAAGGTGTTAGAGGCTGGCTTCTACTAGCCAACTGTATTCAACGATGCTCACCAATGGGTGAAGGGATATAATGAGTGTCAAAGTACGGGGAACATATCCCGTCGTCATGAGATTCCCATGAACCCGATACAAGAAGTAGAGGTGTTTGATGTGTGGGGGATTGACTTCATAGGTCCCTTTGTCAGCTCCTATGGCAATAAATACATCTTGTTATTGTAGACTACATGTCCAAATGGGTGGAAGCTGCAGCATTACCTACCAATGATGCCAGAGTGGTGGTGGGGTTCTTGAAGAAAAACATCTTCACCATCCCAAGGGCCATTATTAGTTACGGAGGCACTCGCTTCTGCAATTGTGTCTTCGAAAAGCTACTAAACAAGTATGATGTGCGCCACAAGGTGGCAACCCCTTATCACCCTCAGACGAGTGGGCAGGTGGAGGTATCAAACTGTGAAATCAAGAGTGTGCTGACCAAAACAGTAAACGCCACAAGAACTGATTGGGCGAAAAAGCTTGATGACGCACTTTGGGCCTATAGAACTGCATTTAAAACACCAATTGGTATGTCTCCGTACAAATTGGTGTTTGGAAAGGCCTGTAACCTGCCTGTAGAGATGGAAACAGTTGAACATGGATCTTGATGTTGCGGGTGAAAGTCGAGTCAGGGAGCTTCATGAGTTGGAAGAATCCAGGTATCAAGCATTTGAAAGCACAAGGCTATATAAAAAGATAATGAAGAGGTTACACGACAAAAACATTGTGGACCGCAACTTCAAACCCGGAGATAAAGTATTGCTCTATAATTCAAGACTGATATTATTTCCGGGTAAGCTCAAGTCTCGATGGTCTGGACCATTCAGAGTGGTCGAAGTGTTTCCCTCAGGTGTTGTGGATATCGCTACTGAAGATGGGTCCAACTCCTTCAAGGTTAATGGACAGAGATTAACACTGTATGTGGGGATGAATGAGACCAACGAGTTGTCTGTGGTGCATCTTTTTGAACCTCAGAGGTTGAGCGAGCCTTAAATGCTCTCATTCTGCGTCGTGTCGTGATGTTAAATCAAGCATTGTGTGGGAGGCAACCCATGATTTTAGTTGTTTTCTCTTTTGTGTGTTGTTGGTGATGTACATGCAACTAACTCTTTATCGAGTGTGCAGGACAAGCTTGGAGGTGTGTGGAGCAAAGACGAGGTCATAAAACAACTCTGGTAAGGTAAATGTGTGAGGAAAACAAAGCAAAGGTCGAACCTTAGTCACCGTGGCCGCGAAAGAACCGCGGCGCGACCGAGGTGGAAATCCAATATTCTGAACTATGACGCACGTTCGTCACCACGACCGAGGTGAACCGCGGCCCGACCGCGGAAAAATACAAATTTTCTGAATCACCTTCACCGCGACCGCGGCAAAAGTGGGTACTCTCTGAATCTCACCGCGACCGCGGTCGACCGCGGCACGACCACGACGAGTAATCTGCCCGCCCAGGTAAGTGTTTTCTTTTGATATTTTGATTTTATTTTTTTAACCCTTCCCCCACTTAACCACTTTCCCTCATTATTCTAAAACCTAATCCCTAATTCCCCTCTTCTCTCTCCCCAACTTCCCCAGCGCCTCACATTTTACCCCCTCTTCCTCTTCATAGACTCACGTCCCTCGCCTTTCCCCCCAGATTTTCTTCCTCAACTTCCTCTCTCTCTCTAACCTCCATTGTTATCCACTCACTACTCGCACCCACATCCCTGCTCAGGTAAGTGTCTTCTCCTGTCTTCTCTCTTAAGTATTTTTCTTATTTCTCTAATTCGTTTGTAGTCATTGCTGTATTGTAGATGTAATGATGGTTCTTCACCATATTTAGGCTAGATTTTGTGGGGGGTTTTCTCTGTGGACTTGACTTAGGGTGTTTTAGTGTAACAATTGACTATGGTGGGAGAGATTCCATATTGTTGAAAGGACTTTGGTACTTGTTTGTGGTTGAAATTGGGGAGGATGTGTTCCATGTAGGGATAATATATGCTTGTCACGAATTATGTCCACTTGGTGTTTTTCCCCATTGAGCGAAAAATTGGTAATGTGACTGTCGTAGTGGTGAAGTCTGAGTAACCACCCGATAGGCACACAATTGGTAACCCTCTGACAATAAACTATGTTGTAACAGGTACAATGTCTCAGTCAAGGAAAATAAGAACCCGGGCCAGCACTAGCCAGTTTGACGCCACCCGGTTTGTTTCAAAAGAACTTGTAGATCGATTTGAGGCAAAAGCGGCCAGGAAAATGGTCCACGAAGTTCCGATTAACAGGGCAGCATTGCAGTATGAATTCCCAGAGATGTTCACTGAGATAAAGAGACGTCAGTTAGAGGTCTTCTTTGATGAAGCTGAGGAGGCTAATATTTTGATGGTTCGGGAATTCTATGCTAATTGCCCAGAACATGAGAACCGGGTGGTCGCAGTCCGAAAAACAAAGGTGAATGCCTCACTGGAGGCCATACGTCGGGCATACCGGCTTCCAGCCTTCTCTGGGGATATTGATCATTACCAACTCCATCAACAACCACCGGTTAGTTGGGCCATGCATGTGCAGACAATCTGTGTGGGAGGGGTGCCCACATGGGTGAAACATGACATCACACTGAACTCCAATTCTTTCACTTAGGAGGCCAAATGCTGGTTCACCATAATTTGTAGATGCCTATTGCCCTCTAGCAACACCATTGATGTCAATAGCACTCGTGCGGTGATGGTTTGGTGTTTTGTCAACCGGCTTGACTTTGATGTCGCCCAGGTGCTTCATGATAAAATGTTCATCCGATCGCCTGAGATAGTGAAAGGGTTCTACTTCCCTTCACTAGTCACCAGGCTGTGCCGAATAGCCAAGGTCTCTGAGAATCGCCTCCTTGATGGAAAACTGGCGAAGAAGGCCCCGTTCAAAGCGAGCAAAATATCAATGGGCAAAGAGCAGCTGGTCCCTCTTGTTGTAGATGACGATGATGAAATTATACCTGATGCTACACCACCTAGGCAATCCCATGATGAAGCGGGTTCCTCTCAACCTCGATGGATCACCCAGCTGTCTACCTTGGAAGACGATGTCGATGGCATTCGCACCTCGGTGGACAACCTCAATGTCAGAATGGATGCTATGGCCACCCAAAATTCCAAGTCCGAAAAGCGGATAATGGCCTGGTTTCGTGCATTAGGGCGTGCCTGTCACCTCGACCCGGCCACCATCTTTGATGACGAATGAACACCAGGGAAGTCTCCTTACCTCACTGTGCTTTATTTTTGTTGACATGAGGACATGCCAATTTTTCAAGTGTGGGGTGGGGGATATTTGTGTTGTTGTATATGTTTCACAAATTTAGTTTTGTTTAGTTTGGTTGGTTGTTGATAATTGAATTTGTTTCTATGTGACTAATATAGACTTGGCTCGAAGACGGACACCTTTCGATGAGTCTCTTGAGGGTATTGAGTCGAGCTTTAAAAAAATGCTCTTTCCGACGATGGACCTGTTCTTGAGGGAAGTTAGTCCAAAGAAAACACCAAAAAGATTTTTTATTTTTTTAGGTAGTGTAGTAACTCCCCCTTGGTTTTTCTTTTCACCACGGTTCTTTTCCAAGGGTTTAGCTTGAATCGGGTATAGTTACTTTTTTTTAGTTGCTAGTTTTAGTTTGGGCGAGGAGCTGAATTGAAAAATGCATCTCTTAGTGTGTTACACGCGAACACCAAAAACCATTGGGTGTGACGCTTAGGATCATTTGTTGACTTTTGTAGATGCCTTAATTTTGCATGTTGTAACTAACTTGAATGCTTAGTGGTGTGTTTTCATGAACCAATTTGGAGTGAATTATGTGCCATGTGTGTGTAAGGTATTTGTATTGTACTCTATGTCCACATGTGATACCTAGAACTTGCCATGTGTGTGTGTAAAGCGAAATAGTAGTTTGTTCAGTCTTAGAAGTGATATAGGCATTTCTTTGTTAAGCCAGACATAAATATGTATCCACCTGCTTGCAATTCACCATAGTTAACCCCTTTGAGCTTATAAGCCTATTTTGTTAGCAACCACATTACAAACCATACCCAATTGTTTGAATAGCCTGCTTGTTTGAACCCTATACCTCCTATAAGCACTTGAATTGTAGAGAACATGTTAAAGTCTAAGTGTGGGGTGGTGGTATGGTTTTTCAGTGGAATCAACAAAATAGAAAGAATGGTGCAAATCATAAAAGAATGAACACCACTGGAAAAAAAGATAGGAATAAAGAAGGACAATGAATAAATACAGTCCTTGATGGGTGGTGAGTTGAAGGGAAAAAAAGTGCACCTAATAAAGTTTTGGGGTAATCTAAAGAGAGTGGTGGAAATTCTGGCCAAACATAAGAATGGGATGAAAGCTACAGTAGTTGTATTAAAAGTGCTTAGGGAGTTTAGTCAATATATCTAAATATATCCTACCCGTCCCTTAGCCTACACTACAACCAAATGAAGACCTAATTGATCTTAGACTGAATGGACTCGATTAGTAGAGTATTACACTACGGGAAAGCTTATGGCGTATCTTTGTGGCATATGAATGTTCTTTCCGAGAGTGAGTGAATTCTATCTACTTTAAGTTCCTACGTGTTCTTAATATTACTCTTGTGGAACTACTCTCGATTGTGCGATGTGAGGGCATGTGATTCATGACGGAAAGGTAAATCTTGACCTCTGTGTAGAGTACTTTGAGGAAGTAAGAATATGGCATGGCAAGTGAGAGTCGCCGCTTGAGGCATAGATGTTACACGGCAAGGTACAATGCTTGTAAAATGTTTGTGGTGTGATACCGTAGGGAAATGCTTGAGAAGATGAGGCCTGTAGAGTGTGGTTTTGCTGCTCGAGGATGAGCAACAGTTTAAGTGTGGGGTGTTGATAGTAGGTGAATTGGACTATATTTTCACCCTTACTGAACCATACTTTAATATTTTTTAAGTGCAAATAATGATAACAAAATGCTCTTATCAGTGTTTTTATGCTTTGCAGGATATAATCTATGATGGGAGCTACTTTGGAGCGTTTTGGAGTCAAATAAGTGAGTTTAAGGCCAATTGAGAAGAAACCGTGAGAAAAGAACAAGAAAAAAAAGAGAAGATTGTTGGAAAGGAGCCCACCGTGGTCGACTGCGGCTGCAGCACGGTGGGCAAGACAGCGAGATTCAGAATGTGCGTGATCCACTGCGGTCGCGCCGCTATCCTGCCACAGCCGAACGCTGAAAAGCCAAAAAAACTGAAGGACCAAAGTGCAAAATACGGGAATAATTTTCCTAAACCTATTTAAACATTATAAACTCGCCCAAGAGACTATCAAACTTATTTTTAGACTCTAGTAGGAGGCAAGAATCATTGTGAGAAGACAAGCAACAATTAGAGTTTTTCTATTCTCTTTCTTTGATCTTTATTTTGAGAATTATGATTTCTTTTGAGTTTTTATTGTGTTTGAGCATGGTAGATAACTTCTTTAATCTAAGGTTTTGGTGGAACCCGTTGAGGATGAACTTGTTGTTATAATAATATAGTTTTGTTTGGTTTTCAATCTCTATTTGTTCAACTACGTTCTTGTTGTAGTCGATTGAAGGGCCCTCAATTATTTATTCCTATTTAGTATGTATCTACTTGAGAGAGAGTGCATATTTAGGTAATTGTTGAACAACATCACTCCCGGAGTATAGGAGCGATCCATATCCGAGGGTTTAAAGGTTGGATTAGAGATAACGATACCTTGGGTGCAATCTAAAGTGAACTGTAATGCAATTTAGCTAGCATAACTTGAGAGAGTGCGTCTAGTAGATTATCATAATTACTTGAGAGAGATTTATGATAGCTGGAGTGTTCATGATTGATATAGATAACTAAAGCAAAACTATACGAAATATACAAGAAGGGATTTCATCAACGGGGGAAACCATAACCTTAGACCTTTATCGCATTTGCTTACACCTCAGTAGTACTTAATCTTTAGTTTTATTATTTTAGTTCAGCTATAGTAGTAAAAATACCGTAAAAATATTCATAACTTTTGGGAAAGTTGATTACTGAGAATCTACTACTCTAACAACAACAATTGATAGGTTAATTCCCTATGGGATTCGACTCTGGGCTAAATACTCAGATTATATTTGCAACACCCACTTAGTCTTTTTCTAAGACATAGTTGAGCGTGATCAGATATGGAGGAGGAGGCCTTGGCAAGGGTGCATTGGCCTTTTGCACTACCGGATTCGGTATGTCTATCACATGCTCCCTAGACGAATTCACATCATTTTGTGTCTCCTCCACAGTTTCATCAATGTCAATACACCTCTTTATTTGCTTGAACATCATTTCTTGGCATATCATCTTCTTGAACCAACACATCATCCTTCACATTTCTTCTTTGGTTTGAGGTACTTGCAACTCCACCTCTCCCGCTTCTTGTTGTCACGGACATTGGATGTCCTGTATTATTCTCGCCCTTCGGGTTCACCACTGTATCACTAGGTAGTTCCCCCTTAGGGCGAGTATTTAAAGCTTGAGAAATTTGGCCAAATTGAACCTCCAAATTGCGTATAGAGGTGTTGTGGGAGGCTAATTGGGCATCGGAGTCGGCGTTTTTCTCCATCGTTTTCTTAAACATATTTTCAATGCATCCCATTTCACTATTGGAAGAATTAGGACCTTGCGACAGATATGGAGGCAGGTTGTTTGGTTTATGATACATCAGGGGCCTTTGAAAGCCCGACCCCCGATTTCCTTGATTGTTATTATTCCAACCCCCTTGATTATTGTTGCCACCCCAATTACCTTGATTATTTCCTCCCCAATTGCCTTGGTTACCTTGATTTCCCCAATTGCTTTGATTATTGTTGTTCCCACCAATTGCCTTGGTTGTTGTTGTTTCCACCACTCCAATTTCCTTGGTGGCCTTGGTTGTTCCAATTTCCTTGGTTTTTTGTGATCTCCATTATTGTTGATTTGGAGCATTGCTTCTTTGACCTTGATAATTGTTGACATATTTAACCTCTTCATCTTGATCATCATATGAATAATCTTAATTATACCCACTATTACTTTTCTCAAATTGTTCCGGATGGTTTTGTACTTGTTGACCTCGTTGTCGTCTCTTGTTCACCATCATGTTCACCCCTTCCATAGCATTCACTTGTTTCAGCCCTAGAACCTGTTGAATCTGAGTGTTGGCCAATTGGTTCATGGTAGTTGTCAACTCCGCAATAGCTTTCCCATGATTATGTAGCTCCTTGTGTAGGTGAATAACATTTGTGTCACCTTGAGGAACATTGGCTCTACTTTGCCACGCCGAAGATGTATATGCCATCTCATCCAAGATTTCACAAGCTTCAGAATAAGGCGTGTTCATGAATTTAACCCCGGCGAGTTGATTTACCACATACTGATTTGTTGGGTTGATCCCCATATAGAAGGTCTGTTGGATCATGGCCTCGGTCATATCATTGTTCGGGCATTCTTTGACCATGGTACGATATCTTTCCCAAATCTCGTGCAATGGCTCATTGGGCTCTTGCTTGAAAGCTAGAATTTCATCCCTTAGTGTAGCCATGTGCCCCAGAGAGAAGAATTTGGCAATGAACTTCTCGGCCAACTCATCCCAAGTGTGGATGGAATGATTGGGAAATCTCTCTAACTAGTCTAAAGCCTTTCCCCGTAGAGAAAAGGGAAATAGCCTCAATCGCAGTGCATCCTCAGAAACATTTGTTTGCTTGCTCCCCCAACAAGTATCGACGAACCCCTTGAGATGCTTGTAGGAATTTTGGTGTGGAGCTCCGGTGAAGAAACTCCACTTCTTAAGCTCTGTAAGCATCACGTTGGTTATGTGGAAGTAACCCGCCCTAATCCGGGGCAGGACTATTTAACCAGCATATCCCTCGTTTGGCAACACCCGGTGTGCTATTCTTGGTGGAGGTGGGTGAGGGTTTGGAATATTATCATGAGGCAGTCGGCCTCACCTGCTTACTTGAGGTTCAAGATGAACCTCATCTACTTGATCATCATATCCCTCATCCCTCAATGGAAAATTTCTGAGGGGCTCGTTGTTAAGAGTCATTTCGTCCCTAAAAGAAATTCACAAACAAGTTTAGTCACTCGGAAGGAAAGAAAGACAAACACACAAATACCTAGTTATATAGCTAAATTTGTTTTAACTCCCCGGCAACGGCGCCAAATTGATCTCGACCAAATTCATACCACAATTAAGTAGCGAGGCGGTCGATGCAATAATAAACCCGACAAAGGTGGGGATCGAATCCACAAGGAGTTAGAATATGGGATTAGGTGTATATCTAGGTTGATTGCAAGTTTTGGCTCAAATTACACTTCCAAAATATTGATTGGTATTCGACTTCTACTTTACGCTATTGTTTGCAAGTATAAAACTAAGGGACAATATTTTGGTTTTGAGTTTTTCAATTGATAAAAGGTTCTAGGGTCGTGACTTCTACCTAGGTGGTTATCTATTGGGTTGTAAACTCTAGGGAAAGTTTGATCAGTCGGAGCCGTAATATAGCAATCACACCTGGTTATTCACTCTATACCTCTCGGTAGTTTGAGTGATTTTTCCAAATGTGGCTTTCTCAAGTCCAAATGGGTATTTGCACAATACAAGTGATATTAGCTCAAGTCGGGTATCTATCTCTAGGTTCAACCCTTTAATTGGGGCTATCTATTTCTCGAGTTCAACTCAATTCCTTGTTAGCCAAGTTTTCCTAGACTTAGTCCCTCTTTATCAAGTAGACTAAGTCAATTATGCATGAATAAATGTTTGCAACCATTAATTCTTGAGTTCTAGCAAGAACTGGGCTAAGTATCACTAACTCAATCACAAACAAGCCCTAAATTAAACACTCATCAAATACCCACACTAGGGTTGGGTCACAACCCAAGCTAAAAATTTAGCTACTCATGAAAAATACATAAATTAAAGAAGAAATAAAAATAGAATCCATAATATTTGATTATTGGATGAAAATCTAGTGTTTGGAGACAAATCTAGTACAAATTTACTAAAAACAGTAAAAGAAAACGGAACATGTGCTCTTCCAAAAACTAAACTTAACCTAAAAAGACAAAAAGTCCTATTTGTACTAAGCTGGAAATATCTGACAAAAATACTCATGCGGAGGTTATGCGGCCACATAATTCTGAGTGCGGCCGCACACATGTCTTGAGTTGGGATCTGGACTTAAGTTTGCAGACCGCACAAAAGTGAGTGCGGCCTCACCTTTGGTTTCTGCGGTCGTACAAAAATCGTGTGGACTGCATACCTTCACTTGGTATTCTCTGAATCTCTTTTTATGCGGTCCGCATAATAGTGATTGCGGCCGCACACTGGCTTCTGCGGCCGCACAAAAATCCTTGCGGTCCACACAACTTCAACTTGAGGTTCTCTAAATAATAATGAATGAGGCCTCACACTGACTTCTGTCAACTTGAGCTTTGGTTCAACTTGAACTTGAGCTTTGGTTCTCTAAACTCCAAGTCTCGGAACCTCTCTTCTACGGCCGCATTAGAATTATGCGGTACGCACGCTCTAAAGCCGAAGAGTTCCTTCATTGATTGCGGTCGCACACAAAATTGTGCGGTCTACACTCTAAGCATTTTTGCTCTGTTTTTTTCCTTGTCCAATTTTGACTCCTTTTTTAGTTCATTTTCACTTTATTTGGCTCGTATCCCAATATTCATGCAAAAAAACTCTTTTCATTAGTTCTTGGGATACCTTTAAGCATTTTCGAGCTAAAACTCAAGTAAAAGAGAGCAAATAAGCGGTCAAAATCCTTACTTATCACTGACTCATAGCGGACATCATATTCTGGAAGTAATTAGCCTCTTAGGCATGTAGGAAGACCGCAACCATTTCTGATTCATCCATTTGAGGCTTTACCCTGGAAGCTTGCTCACACCATTTGACAGCATATTCACAAAAACTTTCCGCGATTTTCTTTTTCAAATTTGACAATGAGTTTCTATCGGGAGCGATGTCTACATTATAATGGAACTGGTGGACGAAATCTCGGTCCAGATCGTACCACACATGCCAATGGGTAATTTCATGATCCATGTACCACACGAAAGCGATTCATGTTAAGCTTTCCCCGAAGTAGGGCATCAGAAGCTCTTCTTTTCCACCAGCCCCTCTCAACTGATTGCATTATAACTTTAAATGGGCGACCAGGTCTCCGTGCCTATCATACTTTTCAAACTTCGGCATTTTGAAACCGGCAGGCAGATGGACATTTGGAAACATACACAAAACTGAATAGGAGACACTATTTTGGCCACTTAGGCCTTGCATGTTCTTTATTCTATGTTCTTGCTGGGGATTCTTAACAACCTTTTCTTGTTCCACTGAGAAGTCATATTGCGGTGGTTGAGTAAATGAGTATGGGGTCACATGTGTTGTTTCTAGTTGAAAATGTGGACCCTGAAAGGTGAACGTTGGAGGCTCAACATACGGTTGTGGTATAGTTGGTTGTGATGTAGTGCAGACTGGTGCTGCAGAGAACATTGTTGGTGGTGCCTTTGAGGCCGGCGCCTGGGGGCGAACCATAGAAGGAATTTCGTGACCATTAAATGGCATTGGAGGCTACCCGCATGAGATAAGCAGGTGGGACATAGAGCCGTTGGCAGTCCCACCTGATCCCGGGATCAACTCAGGGAACCCAGGGATTGCACTTGGCGGTTCCCTACCATTAGACCAGGCGTCCTACATTTCCATTATGCGGAGAGCGGCATCCTGTTCTCTTCAGGAATTTCTAATTCTGGTCGTGGAATAGCCGATGTCGGGATATCCTCAGGATCGATAATCGGTATATGACTGTCGGAGGTCATAGGAACCTTGCCTTTAGATCTTGTGAAGTATGGATGAGAAGCCAGATTACAAACAAAACCAATCACCTGATCACAACCTGGCTAATTTCACACAGCAACCTTGTTAGTTTTGAGACATTTAACATATATGAAATTGCACGTTGGGATGCAATGCACCTAACGCTTCTACGATGTGTTTGCGTGTTTCATCCCAACCATTAAATGTCATTTTTCACTCTGTACCTCTTTTCTTTCATTTCCACTCTCTTTATCTTTTGTTTTTTCTTTTTTCACATCTTGATTTTTCTCCTTTTTTTCACTTTTTGTTTTTCTTTGTTATTTTTGTCACTCTTTTCTTTCTTTTGCACTAAATTTTCTTATTTTTTTCGATTTATTTTTTACTCAATTTTTTTATGGCTATGATTGAATCTCATGGGGATTGTCTACGTATCATGACGCTGCATGAATCAGATCATTACGTAGTTCAGGAAACAAATGGCTCCTAATCATAGGAAAATAATTTAGTTTGGGTTTGAAACTTTTTTTTTCAAACGAAAGATTCTAAAATTCTTTTTCTTTTGTTTTAAACTTCGGAAATTTCAAAAGTAAAAAAGAAAATATTTTTGTTTGAATTTCCGTTCTTTATCTCTTTTCTAAAGAAGAAAGAAAATATTTTTTGATTTTGAAAGTTGCCTCTAAATTTTTGAAAGAGAGACTTTTAAGAAAATATTTCGGATTTCTGAGTTTTTATTTTAATTTAAGAAAGTACTTCTGAAGAAAAGCGGTAATATGTTTAGACTTAAATTTTTCAATTTTTTTGATGACATTTATAATAGAAAGACTTCTAAAGAAGAAAAATAATATTTTTTGTTTCTGATTTCTAAAAAAATAATTTTGGGAATAATACTTCAAAATAAAGGAAGCCCGTATTTTAGATTTAGATTTTCTATTTCTTCTTCTTCTTTTTTTATTTCTTTTTTTCATATGAAAGACTTCGGAAAGATGGAAAATAATTTTTGGGTTTAAAATCTTCTTTTTTTCTAAGGAAAGACTTCTAAAGAAGGAATTAAAGGAAAACATTTCAGAATTTTTTAAAATTGAGGCCGGAATCGAAGAGTTTTGCCTATGTATCTCACATCCGGTGAGAATCAAGCTCGCGTAGCTCGGTCAATTTTGACACAGCAGGAAAACATGTTTTTTTGAAGATATTGATTTATTTTGAAATGACTTTATTTTTCCATTGTTTAAAATTTCAGTAGAGTTTCGGGACTTCTCCAAATACCGGGGTTTTTCAGAACTGGTAAATTTCTCTCTCCTACCTCACTCTTGATTTTTCTCTTGATTTTCTTTCCCTAGCTGATCAACATGCAAGACGAAACAAATAAATGCACAAAATAACACATAGGATGCAACAAGATGGCCTTTTATTTCGGGTGCACCTGTCCTAGACGGACGCAACCCCTGTGTTGAGTCCCTAAAGTCAAATGCACATGATGGAAACAAACGTTCCCACTAGGGATCCGGCATGAGGCTATGTTATTCTAGGTTTAAAAATACTGGAGGAGTGTTCTGGACCTGGCTTACCCAAGCGGACAGCTCGAGCCGAGGTGGGGGCAACTACCGAGAGCACAAAAGTTTGCCCATCCTAGTTGTTGATCCAGCCCCGTTCTATTTGGTATGACATCTATCAAAAAATTGGGCCGCACGTACGTGTGCACTATATTTTTAGAAGACTCAGAAGGGAAGCGCAAGAAGACAGTTTAACACCGTTCAAATAATATCAAAGCGGTAAATGAGTGGCAATTTGCACATTAGTCCAACAAAAATAGTAATATCAACAATCAAGAAAGCAAAGTATGGATCACATTAACAAGCTCGAATTCTTAACCCTGAACTAGAGATTCTGAGTTCGGTCCCAGCAGAGTCGCCAGAGCTGTCACACCTCATTTTTCCGAGTAATAGGGAGTTTTTTCAATTAAAGTAACATTAATCGAAATGTGATTATTTATTTAATTCAGAGTCGCCACTTGGGATAATTATTATGTTTTCCCAAGTCACCGATTTATTTAAAATCTCAAATCGAGGAAATTGACTTTGTTTTAAGTCTGCGAAACCAGAAGACTGTGCAACGAATTTTGTTAACCCGGGAGAAGGTGTGAGGCATTCCTGAATTCCGTGGTTTTAGCATGGTCGCTATTAATCATATCTGACTTAATTAATTATCTAATTACGTATTTTAGAACTTATGTACATTTACTTTTTTATCGCTTTTAAATTATTTATTGTTTTTTATTATGGAATTATCTAGAAACGAATCATGCATATGTGTATTCGTTTTGTTTGGTGTGTCAAAAATCATGTCACACGTACGTGTACACAATTAATAAAACTGTATTATTATCAAGATTGTTCGATCAAGGTCGCGCGAACGCGTACCTTGATTTATTTTGGGAATCATAATTATGTCAAGCCAACGTGTACATAATCACGATAATAAATTTAAAATGCGCCTAGAGCACCCTAACGATGTTCATTATTCTTCCTAAACTTTGAGTTTATAGTAAGGCCAAGAGTTTATGAATATTTATTGGGAAGAGGATAGAAGGGATTTTTTCATGTCTATATACTATTTGAAACCTTATTACCAAAAATATTCATGTATTGGTATTTACCCGACCTAAACAAGTTTTATTTATAAAATATACACATTCCACCTTAAAAAGCTCTCAATCCATTATTTGTGCCTTCAATGAAGGAGTTACACAATATTCCTTCTTTTACTTTTCCTCTTCTCTTTCTTCTCTCTAGAATTTTTGGTAAATAGTTGAAATGGACTCAGAGATCTTGCATAATAATCTTCTGGAATTTTTACATTTGTATATGTGTTGGATTATATACGCGAATATACTGTCGTGATTGGTGCATATTGTAGTCGCATAATTCTGAGTTATTCGACTGCGTATATGAGTTTGATTTCACCGATACCTTTGACGCTTAAATCTTGATATTGTTTAGATCTATTGAAAAGGGATTGTATGCATTGAATTCCGCTTTTTCCTTTTTGTACCCTGTAAATGATGATTATTAGGGGACAAGGTATCAAAGCCTTGGTTTTCATTGTTTAATTACAAAGGCCTCTTACCGGTTGGCCATGTAAAGTAATGGAAAAAGGGAACCTGGTTAAGCTGCTGTGATCAAGTAAGTTTCTAACCTATGAATTTAAGCAATAAGTTTGTTATTTGTTAATTAAAAGGAACACGTAGGGCTGAAGGAATGTGCTTGGTGGCGCAGTAGCTATGAAAGCATAGTTTTTCCTCCATTAACTCAAGACGTCTTTCTTTTCTAAGATTCCTTGGTCATTCAGCCACTTCAGATTCAGCCACTTCTATGATCTTGACACTATTTCTTATTACACAAATACAATTTTTATACAATATCTTTTTTGTGTATTTTATATCTGATTTATACATAGTAAAAATAAAATTCATACAACTAATTATATATTATACAACTTATCTACAACTTTCATACATTATTTCTACCCAGCTATATACAACTACAATATCATACCACGTAAATACAATTTTTATACAAATTTTATACAATATGTCTTTTGTATATTTTGTATCTGATTTATACATAATAAAAATAAATTCCATACAACTAATTATACATTATACAACTTATCTACAATTTATTTACAATTTTCATATATTATTTCTACTAAGTTATATACAACTACAAATTCATACGACTTAAATACAAGTTTTATACAATATTGTTCAACTTTCATACAATAGTTAAATGAAAAAATATATAACAATAGAATACAATTTTACTACAATTTCGTAAGTACATTGTATGTCATGTCTTCTTCTTCTTCGAGTTTCAATCTGAAATTCAGCCAAAATCAAGTCTAATCTTCAAAAAAATACCCTCAAAATTGAGATATAAACTTCAAACAAAATTCCCAATTATTTGCAACAACACTCAATACAAATAAATAATGATTTTTAAAATCCAAAATACGAATTCAAAACTTTTTAATGGCTGACAATGGTGGAATTGCTGCTCTCTTTTCCTTTGCTTTACATTACTGGAATTATGGATTAAGAGATAGAGAGAGACATAGAGAGAATTTCCAACTGTTTGCAACAACACTGTCACGACCCTAAATACTTAGTCGTGATGGCGCCTATCGTGGAATCAGGCAAGCCACACATTTTCGCTGAAACAAGTTTGAGTTTCACGAAAATTTATAAATTTAGAAGCAATAGTGTCAATAATAATCCATTTGGAAGCCTAACACTATTAAAACACAATTTAGAATCCAACCCCCCGATGTAGTGTCACCAAGTCACGAGCTACTACAACATAAAATGGCAAAATAGAAAATAGACAATATAGTCTAAAATAAAGAAAATTCGACCAGGAGATAAAGAAGGAGAAATCGAGGCAGCCAACTGCTACCTCGAAGACTCCTGAGAACTCTGTCAGTCAATTAACCACTGCTACCGNAGTGCGACAGGAAGATAAAGAAGGAGAAATCGAGGCTGCGATCGCCAGCTACTACCTCGAAGACTCCTGGGAACTCAGTCAGTCAATCAACCACTACTACCGGGCCTCGATGAACCTGGATCTGCACACAAGGTGCAAGGGGTAACGTGAGTACACCAACTCAGAAGTAACGAACCCAAACTATGGGCTGAGAGGTAGTGACGGACTAAACCTCAAAATTTACAATAAACCGTGTATAGAAATTAGACATGCTAACTGTTTATCAGAAAATGAACAAAATATGTCAAGTATGCACAGTATACTCTACATGCCAATATATATAAATATATGAAACCAGTGTGGAAATGCACACAGTGCTCACAACCCTCACACAGAAGTCCACTCAGTACCGTATATGACTCTCAGGCCCAGGAAAGGTCCATCCCGGAATATACATAATCATCGGTGACCATAGTCACTCAGTACTGAGGAAAAGGTCAATCAAGCCCCACGGAGAAGATCCATCTCCGGAATACAACACTCGGACAAGATCCATGTCCATGGACGATCCATCCCTCACATAACATCAACTTCGGACAAGGTCCATGTCCAGGGAAGATCCATCCCACCATATCATTGTCGCGCCCCCTTTTTCCCTTAAGCGGAGATCGGGTTTATGACATTCTGACAACTCCTTTTAAAGGAAGAGGGTTAAAAGAAGAGTCGCCACCTAACAATTTTTAAGGTGCGTTAGGACACCTAGAGTGATTAACTCATGAGACTAGTTTGCATTACCAGAGATCGGGTAAGGGCTTGAAATTATCCCAAGGGGAAGGTATTAGGCACCC
>ML497721.1:30332-40963 GCA_005239535.1 Nicotiana rustica | reverse complement strand
GGATTTCAAATAAGCATTGGAGTTATTAACTTTTGAAAGAATTAATAAAACAAAAGACATCCTAGGTTTGTAACAATATGGATCACATCAATTCAATACCCGATAGACACTCCTCGGAGAGGGGCTACACGTGGTGTCAGCACACCGGTCATCATATCCATATTCTACCCTTTCCCACCCCGTGAAGGTAATTAAAGCATGTGTTGTGTTGGTCACGAACTTTATTGCGTTCTATTACCCGTCCCATCCTATCAGTCCCGTAGGAGGCTAAGACTACTATCCTAAAGGAGGTGCTAGGCTGACCCCCTAACTTTAAAGGACAAAACTCTAAGCGACAAGCAAAGACAATTAGGACTGCAAATATGGGGGAAAACAAATAGGAGTGGATATGAGGCCCAAGTGTTCCTCCGCAGGTTATGCACATAATTAGCACGACTCAAACACAAGTAAGGCCTTTCTAACTTCAGGACCTAAGGCATGATGTCTAAGCGAGAATGCAATAACAAGGCAATTTTTATTACTGAATTTAGAGAAAGAATTGTACCAGTTTCTAAATATTGATTTTAACTTGTTGTTAGTCAAGCAGTATGTGTGAAGAGTAGGTTTCTTGTTTTAGTTGATCCAGCACCTAAGGCTTTCCTAGATGTACCAATTATTACGGGGATTGTTCAAATAGCATTAGTAAACAAACCGTTTTAGGGGGGGCTAGAATCATGAGGCATTACCATCCTTCTTTCAGAGGAACTAAGTGAGGTTCTTATACCTATTATACATTAGGCTAGGTGTAACTAGGCGGACACGGTCTTATAACATGATATCTAATGTACGTACAAAGGGGTATATGCAGAATTCCTGAACATGATTTCCTAAATGCACAATAAAGAGCCAGAATGAGGCGTATGCAAGATTCCTGAAAATGATTTCTAAATGCGCAGTACTTCTCAGTTATTAAATCACAGTTTCAGGAGACTATTGGAATACCATATTATTAACGTTGTCCTAGAAAATAGGATATCTAAGTGTTCGGCATTATGAAACAAGATTGCAGCTTGTTAACACATTTGTCCTAAGGCAGGAAAAAAGCACAGAGTCACATATTAGCAATTTCCTATTGTTATTAAATCCTATGAACATGATTTCTAAGTGAATATTATGATGAGATGCTGAAAGAAATAAACCTAATTTTCATGATATCTAATGCATGATTGGCATGTTATTCCTAAGCATGGAGGCTATTGCACATATATAGGAAAAGTAAACCTATAGACATGATTTCTACCCGCGTCTATACTAAGTATGCATACCCCACCCATTTCACTATCCAACCCCAGAATTGTTTATAAAATCAGTTATTACAGACCAGTGTTACACGAATTACATAAGTAAATAAGAAAATTAAGAAGTTACACAATAGGGAGCCTTCATAATAGGGCCAAGTCTCCAGGTCCTCAATGCCATGTGTTATTTCACAATCCTTCATAATCCGGGTGTGTCATAGTTCCCTAAGGATCTCAGAGGATCCCGGGCAGTGCTCACACCTAGATTTCATAGCCAAGATGGAGTAAGTGTTGTGTGGAAGGGCCATCTCTTGTATGTCAAAGTTCAGAGGGAGCTCAAGGGTCCTTAAGCAATGCCCACACAAAAGGGGCAGAACCTAGTGTCTAAGGGTATAGTGGAAGTGCTCATAGTTTGAAGAATTCAAGAGAATAGTTTTAAAACAGTTTTGAACAGTTTTGGAAAAAAAGAGTAAGCAGGGAACAGTTCCGGAAAAAGATTAACTGAAACAGTCTTGTAAAACTAGGAGAAAGTAGTCTTAATAAAACAGATTGAGAAGAGCATAGTAATCAGCAAACAAAGACCAAACATGTTTAGCACCATACAAAAGAACTAAGTCAGGTTCAGCACCCAAGCTTTCACACAAGGGGTAGCAGGGGTTAGGGGGACACAGTCCAGAATTCTTATGGGTTCAGGGGATTGGGGACACAGTAAGCATAGAAGTACAATAAATGGTCAAATACAGTAAGGTTCACTAAAGCTAATATACCAAACAGAAGCAGAAGGGTTCACATGCAGGGTAGGTTTTGAACACACAAAAGCGGGCTATCAAACAAGGCAAACTTAATATACTTGGAAAGAACACGAGATCCTAGTTGCATGCTGGAAATCAGAAAAATAAGTAAACACATATGAGAAACATCATGAATTGTAACAGTAATGGAAACATATTGTTTTGAAGACTGAAATATAAATTAGGACATACCAGTAAGTGAAGAAAGCAGTAACACAAAAAGCAGAGTTCAAGAGATGCCCAGTAATTAGCCTTGGCTTGTAGCCGGCTAATTTAGATCAGTAGCAAGTAGTACAGAAAAGAAAGAGAGAGCAAGGTGAGTTATGAAAGAGAGTACACATATTAGTATATGTCTGTGTCCCCTTGAAAAAAAAAAGAGGCTCGGGTATATATAGCTTTTAAAACAATAGTAAATAAGGTGTAAATCAAAGTCAAGCAGTAATCAAAGGGATTAATAATCAATCAGTATTAGAATAGTATGAGTACTTCCTTAATTAAGGGAGTTAACTCTTCAAATGGTAAGAAAATGTTGCAAGTAAGGAAAGGAATCATGTATAACAAAATAAGGAAAGATTTCATACATAGAAAACACAGAGTGGGGGAATTGGGGGTAGGTTCATTAGAGCACTATTGTAAGAATCAATTGACAATAATTAAGGCAAGAAATAGTTGATAGTTGTAAAGATTACCACAGGAAATCAATTAAAGGAAATCAATCCCAGGAAATTAGGGATTCAAAAATAGGAGTAGTACTGGTTTAAAAATCAGCAAAGGTTATACAGAGTAAACACATCAGATCAGAAACCCTAATGACTAAAACAAGGTAAAATCACACGGAATTAGGGGTTCACATAGAACAATGACATGAATAACTGGATAAGTACGATACAAGCATGAAAGGTGAAGACTTAGAGGTATCGATAACTATGAATAGAGACAAAGCACAGATTAAGCATGGTAATAGCAGCCAGCAACCCTTACAAGAAATATGGGTAAAAATATCACGAAATCACAGCGTAATCAAGAGAACAGGGTGGACACAAATAAACAGATGAACACATTATTGTAAACAAACTCGGAGCCTTATGTTAAAGCTAAGATTTTTTTAATGAAACAATCATGACATGAAAAGGGAAAGCTTAAACATAACGAAAGTCACAAAACAATACTAAAAATCTAAAAGGAAATCGTTTTTTTAAAAAGGGGTTTGAAAACCTAGTTTTGAAGACGAAGAGTTATCTAAAGAAATCGGGAAACTCCTTTGGGAAAAACAACAATAGACTCATAATACACATAGATCTATAACAGATCTAGAGTAAATCGAAAAAGTCTTAAGCTTTAGGGTTATAGAAGACCCCAAAAAAAAAAGAGAAAAACCTTAAAGTCTCACCGGTTTTAGCCGGAGAGGTCACAGGTCTTACTCAGGCGGCCGGAGGTGGCCGGAAATGGCATGAGAATCCATGGGGTGAGTGAACTGCCTTCTGGTTCCTCTGAGGGCCTCGAGGTGGTGATACTCGGTGTAGAAATGAAGCAAAAGCCAAGAAATGATGAGAGGCCATGGTTTCCAGCATGGGAAATGGCCGGAGAAGGTAGACAGATTCATCGGAGAAAAGGAGACGACGGAAGGTTCTAGAGAGAACCTGGTGGATCGAGAGAGATTAGAGAGATGAATGAGGGGTGTGAATGAGAGGGTTCTGGGGGTTAGGTTAGAGGTAATTTTGATAAGTTTTGATATGGGCCGTTGATTTGAATTAATCAACAGCTCAGATTGAAATGGGGGATTGGGTCAGGTATTTAGGAATTGAGCCTTGGGTTATTGGGTCAATTTAATTAGGCTGGGGTCCGGGTAAATTAAGCTGAATTTAGGGTTTAAAAGTGGCTATTAGTTAAATAACCCTTCAAATAGATAAATAATTAATAAAAATAGTTAATAACTGTATAAAGATGAAATTAAGGCTAAACCAATGAAATTAAGGTAATTAGCTAATATAAAAAATATAAAACGGCTAATCGGTGATTAAAAATAGTATAAAATATACGATTAGGCTATAATTGTAAAATTGCTGTAATTATAATTAAATAATGCCAAAATTGGCTAATTTATGAAAGAATTAAATCCCGACAGGACTAGAATGGTATATTGAGCTAAGAAATTATTTTTAATGCAGTTTATGAAAAATTATTGAATATAAAACACTAAAATAAATAATAATAAAAATTGGTAAAATTATGGAAAAAATGCCAATTATTATGAAAAATGATTTTGAGGTATATATGCAAATTTAAAAAATAGTTTGAGGAAAAATTGGGTATCAACAGTTGCCCCTGTTTACCCGAAAAGGATGAAAGAGTTGTCGGGTAAAGATATGATGGCCAAGTTTGATCGAGTGGAAATAGTTTGGGCCGCACCCTGGCTTCTAAGCTGCCTACATATCCCTGGTTTTACATTAATCAGGCCGTATGTAGTTCAGGAGTCACCGATGAAGTATACCGGTGAAGTTTTACAAGGACGGACGCAAAGTGTAGGGTCGGGTGAACAAAATGGCTTACGGGGTAGTCAGGAGAACTGGAGCGGGTCCGCTCCTGCCTGGCTGGCTAGTTGTTCCTAGACGGATTTCCTGCAAATGAATAAAAAACATATATTGTGCGTAATTTAAACATGATGCAGATTCCCATTGGACTATGAATGTTGTCTTTGGACGGTTGAGGATGATGTCCTTAGACCATGATGTCCTGGGCCATGAATCGCTTGATGCGGGATTCGCTGGCTATGATATGATGTTCTCGGGCCATGAAGATGGTGCCTCTGAACCGTGATGCCTTTGAATAATGATATGCAAACTGACAAAAGAGATCCTCAGGCCATGAAATGGTGTTCTTGGGCCATGAAGATGGTGCCTCTGAACCGTGATGCCTTTGAATAATGATATGCAAACTGACAAAAGAGATCCTCAGGCCATGAAATGGTGTTCTTGGGCCATGAAGATGGTGCCTCCCAACGATGACGCCTTTGGATGGGTTGGCGATATTTCAGCCCATGAAGATGCAGTAGCATGATGCTAACAAGACAGAGCTTAGTCTTGCGAATTAAAGGGGAAGAGCTTATCCCGAAAGGAGCGAAGTAAATAGAGACGGTGGTTGCTTTAGAAAGTAAATGGGAGGCAGTGTTTAGCCTCGGAAGGCAGAAAGTAGCCTTATGCAATGCAGGTGGAGACATCGTTTAGTCTCGGAAGGCAGAAAGGTAGCCCTATGTAATGCAGATGCATATGGAGACAGCGTTTAGTCTCGGAAGGCATAAAGGTAGACTTATGAAGATGCAAATGGAGACACCGTTTAGTCTCGGAAGGCAGAAAGATAGCCTTATGCAATGCAGATGCAGATGGAGACAGCGTTTAGTCTCGGAAGGCAGAAAGGTAGCCTTATGCAATGCAGATGTAGATGGAGGAAATGTTTAGTCTCGGAAGGTAGAAAGGTAGCCTTATGCAATACAGATGCAGATGGAGGTAGTGTTTCACCTCGGAAGGCAAAGAGGTAGCCTTATATAGTGGAGATGCAGATGGAGGTAGCGTTTAACCTCGAGAGGCAGAAAGGTAGCCTTATGCAAGAAATAAATGCAGATAGGAGTTCTTAGCTGATGATAAATTGTGGCGATATGATAGCGATAATGAAGTGTCGTTGGTGATGATAATAAATGTCGGCATGTGCGACGAGCTTGAGAAACGTGCCTTCGGGAAATATATGTCCTTCGGGTGGATAGTATGTTTTTGGGGCCCTTGTCATCTTTGTGCCTGCATCCAAAGAAAGATCGTGAGTTCTATAAAGGGAAGGTTAGTTCGTGTTCCTGTTGGCTTTACTTGACTTGCTCACTTGATCGTGATGATACTGTCTGTATCACTGGGGTAGCGTTTGCTAAACAAGTTGTTTAAGTAAAAAATAAATATGCACGATTTTGTAAAGATATGATATAAGCATATAATCTAAAATAGCTTTTAGATGAACCGACAACCATGACGTGGTTTGAGACATCGCAAGCTCTCCTACCACGGAATATTGAGGGTCCTCCTTAAAATCCTGCCCCAGTTTGATGAGTGAATACTTCTGGTTGTTGCTCGTGAGGCGATCGGCTGAACTTGCTTCAGAATTTTGAGGGTCCTTCTCAAAATTCTGCCCCAGTTTCCATTCGTGGGAAAAATGAGATTTTTATTGTGTTGTGACTGAACACATAGGGCTGCCTACGTATCCCCTCTTAAACGAGAATCAGGTCAGGCGTAGTTCAATCTACATTGTTGACAAAAGCATAAGGAATTACACATAGTAGCGCTTGACTGCATCTGAATTGATTGGTTTTGGCCAAACTTCTTCGTCCATTTCTGCAAGTATGAGTGCTCCTCCTGTCAGCACTCTGTGAACCATGTACGGACCCTGCCAGTTGGGAGAGAACTTCCCTTTGGCTTTATCTTGATGTGGAAAGATTTTCTTTAGCACCAGCTGCCCTGGTGTGAATCGTCTTGGCTTGACTTTCTTGTTGAAGGATCTGGTCATTTTGTTCTGATATAGTTGACCGTGACAAACTGTGTTCATTCTCTTTCCGTCTATGAGGGCTAGTTGCTCATAACGGCTCTTTACCCATTCTGCGTCACTGAGCTCAGCTTCTTGTATAATTCTCGGGGATGGAATTTCAACTTCGGCAGGAATAACAGCTTCTGTACCATAAACCAGCATGTAGGGGGTTGCCCCGGTTGATGTGCGGACTGTGGTGCGATATCCCAGTAAGGCGAATGATAACTTATCATGCCATTGCTTGTGCCTTTCTATCATCTTCCTTAGTATCTTCTTGGTGTTTTTGTTAGCGGCTTCTACAGCTCCATTCATCTGAGGTCTGTAGGTTGTGGAGTTCTTGTGTTTGATCTTGAATGTTTCACACATGGCTTTCATCAAGTCACTGTTGAGATTAGAACCATTGTCGGTGATGATTGACTCTGGAACTCCGAACCGACAAACAATGCGGTCGCGAACAAAGTCGGCCACGACTTTCTTGGTAACTGCTTTCTAGGAGGCTGCTTCGACCCATTTAGTAAAGTAATCAATGGCAACCAAAATAAACCTGTGTCCGTTGGAGGGGGCAGGCTCGATTGGTCCAATGAAGTCCATGCCCCAGGGGCGAACGGCCATGGTGAACTTGTTGCATTAAGCTCACTTGGAGGTACCTTTATCATATCTCCATGTATCTGTCAGCGGTGGCATTTCCGGATGTACTGGATGCAGTCTGTTTCCATGGTCATCCAGAAGTAACCAGCTCGGAGTATCTTCTTTGCTAGAACAAAACCGTTCATATGTGGGCCGCAGGTCCCAACATGAATTTCCTCCAATAATTTTGATGTTTCTTCTGCGTCGATGCACCTTAATAACCCCAAAATCAGGAGTCCTCCTATACAGGATTCCTCCACTGTGGAAGAAATTATTAGACAATCTCCGAAGTGTGCACTTCTGAGTGGCGTTTTCAAGCTTTGGGTATTCTCCTTTTGCCAAATATTCCTTGACGTCATGGAACCAAGGATTTCCGTCCGCTTCTTTTTCGACATGCGCATAGTAGGCCGGCTGATTGTGAATTTTCACAGGAATTGGATCAATGAAAGTTTTGTCTGGATGTTGAATCATAGATGACAAGGTAGCCAAAGCATCAGCGAACTCATTTTGGATTCTGGGAACATACCGGAACTCTATCTTTGTGAACCTCTTTCTCAACTCCTGAACGTGATGTAGATAGGGTAGTATCTTGGAATTTTTGGTTGTCCATTCTCTCTGTACCTGATGTACCAATATATCTGAGTCACCAATCACTAACAACTCCTGGACGTTCATGTCAATGGCCATGTTGAGCCCTAAGATACAGGCCTCGTATTCAGCCATGTTGTTGGTGTAAGGGAACCTGAGATTGGCGGATACCGGATAATGCTGACCTATTTCTGATATTAAGACTGCTCCGATACCGACTCCTTTGAAGTTTGCTGCGCCATCAAAGAACATCCTCCAACCGTCGTAGGATTTTGCAATGTCTTCTCCTACGAATGACACTTCTTCATCGGGAAAATACGTTTTCAGGGGTTCGTATTCTATATCAACATGATTCTCAGCAAGATGGTCTGCTAATGCCTGTCCCTTGACCGCTTTTTGAGTCACATAAATAATGTCGAACTCACTCAGCAGGATTTGCCACTTGGCTAGCTTGCCAGTGGACATGGGCTTCTGAAAGATGTACTTCAATGGATCCATCCTTGATATGAGATATGTTGTGTAGGCACAGAAGTAGTGCCTCAGCTTCTGAGCGACCCAAGTCAAATCACAGCAAGTGCATTCCAGCAAAGAATACCGGGCTTCATACGGGGTGAACTTCTTGCTGAGATAATAAATAGCTTGTTCCTTCCTTCTTGTTTCGTCATGTTTCCCCAGAACGCAACCGAAAGCTCCATCCAGTACGGCAAGGTAGAGTAGCAGGGGTCTACCTAGATCAGGTGGCACCAAGATCGGCGGTGTGGATAGATACTTCTTGATTTTGTCGAAAGATTTTTGACAATCCTCGGTCCACTTAGTCACAGCATCCTTCCTTAGCATTTTGAAAATCGGCTCACAGATGACTGTAGACTGTGCTATGAATCGGCTAATATAATTGAGCCTCCCCAAGAAGCTCATAACATCTTTCTTGTTCTTTGGCGGTGGTAGTTCTTGAATGGCTTTGGCCTTTGACGGATCCAATTCTATTCCTTGGCGGCTTACAATGAAACCCAGCAACTTCCCAGCAGGAACCCCGAATGCACACTTCGCGAGGTTCAACTTTAGATTATATTTTCTCAACCTGTTGAAAAACTTCCTCAAATCCTCCATGTGATCAGCAGCTTTCTTTGATTTGATAATGACTTCGTCCACATATACCTCGATCTCTTTGTGAATCATGTCATGGAATACGGTCGTCATGGCCCTCATGTAGGTGGCCCCTGCATTCTTTAAACCAAACGGCATCATCTTGTAACAGTACACTCCCCAGGGCGTGATGAACGCCGTTTTCTCAGCATCTTCCTCATCCATCCAAATTTGATGATAACCAGCGAAGCAATCTACGAAACACTGTAGCTCATGTTTGGCGCAGTTGTCAATTAAAATATGTATGTTTGGCAAGGGGAAGTCATATTTCGGACTGGCCCGATTGAGATCCCGGTAGTCGACACAGACTTTGACCTTCCCATCTTTCTTCGGCACAGGTACAATGTTGGCTAACCATGTCGGGTACTCAACTGCCCGGAGAACTTTGGCGTTGATCTTCTTGGTAATGTCTTCTTTGATTTTCAAACTCATGTCAGGTTTGAACTTTCTGAGATTTTTCTTTACCTGTGGACATGCCGTATTGGTCGGCAGTTTGTGGGCCACAATGGACGTACTTAAACCAGTCATGTCGTCAGATGATCAGGCGAATATGTCCTCATACTTCTTTAAAAACTCTTTGTACTCTTTCTTCTCTGACGGTGACAGATGGATACTGATGCGTATTTCCTTGACATTTTCTGAATCTCCCCAGTTGACAACCTCAGTCTCATCCAAGTTGGACTTAAGTCTATTTTCAAAGTTTTCGACCTCTTTAACAATTTCGTCGGGTATATCATCTTCGTCTGAATCAATGTCCGTTTGTTGCATTGCCTCATTGCATGTCACAGTCATCGATTCCTAAGTAAAGTAATAGTAATGTTGTATAGATAAAGTAATGAGAGAAAACGGTAACAATAAATATCGGATTCATAAAGAAAATTGAAAATGTTTTGATAAATTGAATAACTTGTTTTGAACATTGAAGATCTTATTGCGGGACTTGAAAAATGCAGAAAAAGAAAATCGTTAGGTAAATAAAACAGTAAATAATGCCTGTTTTTATGCTTTCTACCCCGAGGCTCGGCGGGCTTTGGTGGTCCTGATAGACCAGTTCTTGAGGTGTGTTCCCTTGCTTACTGCCTGTACGGAAGGGCCTTCATCCCCCTCCTCCTCGATAACAACACAACAATCCATAATTGTCTTCCAAAAACAAATTCCTCATCGCTGCAAGTGCTTCCTCTTTATCTGATCCATAGACGATGTCGGCCTGCTTGAAGGTCTTCTCCAGATGAGGTATCAGCTGTTCCATGAGGTAGTGATGACCGTGCCATCACGGCGACCAGTTTCTGAATTCTTCCCATGTATACTCGTACCCCAGACCGAAAGTAGTACCATGTTTCTTGAGTTTTATGGGCTTCGTGATCCCTTGGAGTTTCTTACTGAGCCCTTTGCCTGGCTCGTATCCTCCCCAGTTCAGGATGCTCTCGATCTTTCTATCCTACGATTTTTACCTTGTCGATGGCATTGAATCGTTCAATATGGTGATAGGTTCCTCCACCCAGTTTTCTCTTTCCATAAATCACAGGGATAGTCTGGCGACTGTAAATAGGGTTGCTACCGTCGCCGTGAATAATCACCTCTTGGTGGTTCCACTCGAATTTCACCACCTGATGTAGTGTTGATGCGACGGCCCCAGCAGCATGGA
>ML497721.1:4489-23817 GCA_005239535.1 Nicotiana rustica | reverse complement strand
TACAATAAGCAAGTAGCAAGTAATGGCTCAAATAAGAGGGGATTTCAAATAAGCATTGGAGTTATTAACTTTTGAAAGAATTAATAAAACAAAAGACATCCTAGGTTTGAAACAATATGTATCACATCAATACAAAACCCGATAGACACTCCTCGGAGAGGGGCTACACGTGGTGTCAGCACACCGGTCATCATATCCATATTCTACCCTTTCTCACCCCATGAAGGTAATTAAAGCATATGTTGTGTTGGTCACGAGCTTTATTGCGTGCTATTACCCGTCCCATCCTATAAGTCCCGGAGGAGGCTAGGACTACTATCCTAAAGGAGGTGCTAGGCTGACCCCTAAGTTTAAAGGAAAAAATTCTAAGCGACAAGCAAAGACAATTAGGACTGCAAATATGGGGAAAAACAAATAGGAGCGGATATGAGGCCCAAGTATTCCTCCGCAGGTTAAGCACATAATTAGCACGACTCAAACACAAGTAATGCCTTTCTAACTTCAGTACCTAAGGAATGATGTCTAAGCGAGAATGCAATAACGAGGCAGTTTTTATTACTGAATTTAGAGAAGGAATTGTACCAGTTTCTAAATACTGATTTTAACTTGGTGTTAAACAAGCAGTATGTGTGATGAGTAGGTTTCTAGTTTTAGTTGATCCAGCACCTTAGGCTTGCCTAGATGTACCAATTACTACCGGGACTGTTCAAATAGCATTAGTAAACAAACCGTTTTAGGGGGGGCTAGAATCATGAGGCATTACCATCCTTCTTTCAGAGGAACTAAGTGAGGTTGTTATACCTATTATACATTAGGCTATGTGTAACTTGGCGAACACGGTCTTATAACATGATATCTAATGTACGTACAAAGGGGTATATGCAGAATTCCTGAACATGATTTCCTAAATGCACAATAAAGAACCAGAATGAGGCGTATGCAAGATTACTGAACATGATTTCTAAATGTGCAGTACTTCTCAGTTATTAAATCACAGTTTTAGGAGACTATTTGGAATACCATATTATTAACGTTGTCCTAGAAAACAGTATCTCTAAGTGTTCGGAATTATGAAACAAGATTGCAGCTTGTTAACACATTTGTCCTAAGGCAGGAAAAAAGCACAGAGTCACATATTAGCAATTTCCTGTTGTTATTAAATCCTATGAACATGATTTCTAAGTGAATATTATGATGATATGCTGAAAGAAATAAACCTAATTGTCATGGTATCTATTGCATGATTGGCATGTTATTCCTAAGCATGGCGGTTATTGCACATATAGGAAAAGTAAACCTATAGACATGATTTCTACTCGCGTCTATACTAAGTATGCATACCCTACCCATTTCACTATCCAACCCCAGAATTGTTTATACAATCAGTTATCACAGACCAGTGTTACACGAATTTACATAAGTAAATAAGAAAATTAAGAAGTTACACTATAGGGAGCCTTCATAATAGGCCCAAGTCTCCAGGTCCTCAATGCCATGTGTTATTTCATAATCCTTCATAATCCGGGTATGTCAGAGTTCCCTAAGGATCTTAGAGGATCCCGGGCAGTGCTCACACCCAGGTTTCATAGACAAGATGGAGTAAGTGTTGTGTGGAAGAGCCAGCTCTTGTGTGTCAAAGTTTAGAGAGAGCTCAAGGGTCCCTAAGAAATGCCCACACAAAAGGGGCAGAACCTAGTGTCTAAGAGTATAGTGGAAGTGCTCATAGTTTGAAGAATTCAAGAGAATAGTTTTAAAATAGTTTTGGACAAAAAGAGTAAGCAGGGAACAGTTCCGAAAAAAGATTAACTGAAACAGTCTTGTAAAACTAGGAGAAAGTAGTCTTAATAAAACAGATTGAGAAGAGCAGAGTAATCAGCAAACAAAGACCAAACATGTTCAGCACCATACAAAAGAACTAAGTCAGGTTCAGCACCCAAGCTTTCACACAAGGGGTAGCAGGGTTTAGGGAGACATAGATCATATGATGACAAGCATGTAGTAGGTAACACACAGTCCGGAATTCTTATGGGTTTAGGGGATTGGGGACACAGTAAGCATAGAAGTACAAGACAGGGTCAAATACAGTAAGGTTCACTAAAGCTAATATACCAAACAGAAGCAGAAGGGTTCACATGCAGGGCATGTTTTAAACACACAAAAGCAGTCTATCAAACAAGGCAAACTGAATATACTTGGACAGAACATGAGATCCTAGTTGCATGTTGGAAATCAGAAAAATAAGTAAACACAGATGAGAAACATCAAGAATTGTAACAGTAATGGAAACATGTTGTTTTGAAGACTGAAATATAAATTAGGACATACCAGTAAGTGAAGAAAGCAGTAACACAAAAAGCAGAGTTCAAGAGATGCCCAATAATTAGCCTTGGCTTGTAGCCGCCCAATTTAGATCAGTAGCAAGTAGTACAAAAGAGAGAGAGAGATAGAGAGAGAGAGCAAGTTGATATATGAAAGAGAGTACACATATTATTCTATGTCTGTGTGTTCCCTTGGAAAAAAAAGAGGCCCGGGTACATATAGCTTTTAAAATAATAGTAAATAAGGTGTAAATCAAAGTCAAGCAGTAATCAAAGGGATTCATAATCAATCAGTATCAGAATAGTATGAGTACTTCCTTAATTAAGGGAGTTAACTCTTCAAATGGTAAGAAAAGGTTACAAGTAAGGAAAGGAATTATGTATAGCAAAATAAGAAAAGATTTCGTACATAGAAAACACAGAGTGGGGGAATTGGGGGTAGGTTCATTAGAGAACTATTGTAAGAATCAGTTGACAATAATTAAGGCAAGAAATAGCTGATAGTTGTAAAGATTACCACAGGAAATCAATTAAAGGAAATCAATCCCAGGAAATTAGGGATTCAAAAGTAGTAGTACTGGTTTAAAAATCAGCATAGGTTATACAGAGTAAACACATCAGATCAGAAACCCTAGTTACTAAAACAAGGTAAAATCACACGGAATTAGAGGTTCACATAGAACAATGACATGAATCACTGGATAAGAACGATACAAGCAGGACAGGTGAAGACTTAGAGGTATCGATAACTATGAATAGATACAAAGCACAGATTAAGCATGGTAATAGCATCCGGCAAACCTAACAAGCAATATGGGTAAAAACATCACAAAATCACAGCGTAATCAAGAGAACAGGGTGAACACAAATAAACAGATGAACACATTGTTGTAAACAAACTCAGAGCCTTATGTTAAAGCTAAGATTTTAGGATTTTTAATGAAACAACCATGACATGAAAAGGGAAAGCTTAAACATAACGAAAGTCACAAAACAATACTAAAAATCTAAAAGGAAATCATTTTTTAAAAAGGGGTTTGAAACCCTAGTTTTGAAGACGAAGAGTTATCTAGAGAAATCGGGAAAATCCTTTGAGGAAAACAACACTAGACTCATAATACACATAGATCTATAAAAGATCTAGAGGAAATTGAAAAAGTCTTAAGCTTTAGGGTTACAGAAGACCCCCAAAAAATGAGAAAAACCTTAAAGTCTCACCGGTTTTAGCCGGAGAGGTCACAGGTCTTACTCAAGCGGCCGGAGGTGGCCGGAAATGGCATGAGAATCCATGGGGTGAGTGAACTGCCTTCTGGTTCCTCTGAGGGCCTCGAGGTGGTGATACTCGGTGTAGAAATGAAGCATAAGCCAAGAAATGATGAGAGGCCATGGTTTCCGGCAGGAGAAATGGCCGGAGAAGGTAGACAGATTCATTGGAGAAGAGGAGACGGTGGAAGGTTCTAGAGAGAACCTGGCGGATCGAGAGAGATTACAGAGATGAATGAGGGGTGTGAATGAGACGGGTCTGGGGGGGTTAGGTTAGAGTTAATTTTGGTAAGTTTTGATATGGGTCATTGATTTGAATTAATCAACGGCTCAGATTGAAACGGGGGATTGGGTCGGGTATTTAGGAATCGGGCCTTGGGTTATTGGGTCAATTTAATTGGGCTGGGGTCTGGGAAAATTAAGCTGAATTTAGGATTTAAAAGTGGCTATTAATTAAATAACCCTTCAAATAGATAAATAATTAATAAAAAATAGTTAATAATTGTATAAAGATGAAATTAAGGCTAAACAGATGAAATTAAGGTAATTAGCTAATATAAAAAATATAAAACGGCTAATCAGTTATTAAAAATAGTATAAAATATACGATTAGGCTATAATTATAAAATTGCTGTAATTATAATTAAATAATACCAAAATTGGCTAATTTATGAAAGAATTCAATCCTGACAGGACTAGAATGGTATATTGACCTAAGAAATTATTTGTAATGCAATTTATGAATAATTATTGAATATAAAACACTAAAATAAATAAATAAATAAATTGGTAAAATTATGGAAAAAATGCCAATTATTATGAAAAGTGATTTTGAGGTATATATGCAAATTTAAAAAATAGTTTGAGGAAAAATAGGGTATCAACAATCTTTGCACTCACTCGGGGTGTAAAGACTCCAGAGGGGCACCTACGGGCCCAAGCGCTATATCCAGGCAACAAAGGCATGATCAGAGTATCGATGCGGTGTGCAGTCCGATCTCATAACTGTCTCAATAATAGGCTCTCGGCCTCACTCGGTAATTTCTCTCCAGTCTCGCTCACAGATGCATGAATTAGCCCGGAACAATGATAATTACATATAAAATTACAATTGTCGAGACCGAGGCATGAAATGATATGCTATAACAGGACTGAGTATATGAAAACAAATAAACACATAAAGAGGCAGTAATATACGACCACCCGGGTCTCAGCATTTTCGGTGTGAAGCCTTAGCATTTGTACCTAACATGATTTCTAACATGTTCGCATTTACAACATTAATAAAAGTGCGGATATCAATCTGTAATAGCTACAAGACGGTGCCATGGGATGATCCAGGACACAAATCACTCGGTGCACGCCCGCACGCCCGTCACTTGGCATGTGCGTCACCTTAATATAGTCATATATCATATTGTTCGGGGTTTCGAACCCTCATAACCAAGTTTGGAAACGTTACTTACCTCAAAACCGGCTAAAATCCTAGCCACAGTGCCTTTGCCTCTGGACTCGCCCTCTGAGTGCTCTAAATCTACCAAAATCAGATTTATATCATTAAAATATGCCAAGGAACGAAGCCCATTCGAAAATTAACAAAAATTACCCAAAATCCCGAAATTGGCCAAACCCGACCCCTGGGCCCACTTCTCGAAATCTGATAAAAACTACATCACAAGAATCCTCATCCTCCCACGAGTCTATACATACCAAGAACATCAAAATCGGACTTCAAATGACCCCTCAAATCCCCAATTTAAAGTCTCCAATTACAAGCCCTAATTACCCAATTTTGGTACTAATTTCCCACAAATTTCACCACTAATTAGTCCACTAATCAGTCCAATAATCAATTATAAACGTGTTTTAAGTCCAAAAGTCTGGTTAACCAACATGTTAACTAATCGATTACGATAAATTGGATCGGATTTTGCTGTTTTTTTTTTTCTGCAACCCTCGAAGTTTTCTCTTCAAAAAGCTTCAAACTCGAGTAAATAATGCTGGAAGAATGACCAAAATTCGCTAAGGGTCATATTTATATGTTCTGCCCAGCGATTAACGCACTTGCGGATAAATTCTCGCACCTACGGTCCCATGTGCGCACCTGCAAGAATCACTTAAATGCCAAAATCTGCACCTGCGAAAAATACCGCACATGCGACTCCGCAGGTGCGGCCCCAGCTCCGCATCTATGGTCTTTCACTAGTCCACCAAATTCTGCATCAGCGACCATTTGTTCACTTCTGCGGGCTCGGACCTGCGGTCCCCTATCCGCAGGTGCGGTTACACCAGAACCAGTAGCTTCAACTGCAAATTTCCAACTTTTAACTCCCCGATGGCTACCCGAAATTATCCCGAGCCCCTCGGGACCCCAACCAAAAATACAAACAAATCATAAATATCACCCGGACTTAGTCACACCCTCGCAACACCCAAAATAACATCAAAACACCAAATTCACCTCGGATTAAAGCTTATGAACTTAGAAACTTCCAAATTTTGCCAAAGATGCCGAAACCATCCAAAACACGTCCGATTGACCTGAAAATTTGCACACACATCCAAAATCACCCTACGAACCTGTTCCAACTTCCGGAATTCCATTCCAACCCAGATAGCTAATTTTTCCACTGCCGACCAGAAATAGCCAAAAACTCAATTTCGCCAATTCAAGCCTAATTCTACTCCGGACATCAAAACCACATTCTTAACACACTCCTAAGTCCCAAATCACCTAACAAATCTATACGAGCTATAAAATCTACATTTCGAGGTTGTTTACCTATAAGTCAACTCTTGGTTGACCTTTCCAACTATTAAGCTCATTTAAGAGACTAAGTGTCTCAATTTTCACCACGACCACTCCGAACCCAAACCAACCAACCCCACACATCATGAATAGGCTAATTAACATATGACAAAGGTGAAATAGAGGAAAAGAGGCTAATTTCACATAACGATCGGTCGGGTCGTTACATTCTCCCCCTCTTAAACAAACGTTCGTCCTCGAACGGATCTAGAAATATACCTGGAGTCTCAAATAAGTGAGGATATCTGCTCCGCATCTCCCGCTCGTTCTCCCAGGTGGCCTCCTCCATCGGCTACCCTCTCCTGTGCACCTTTACTGGAGTTATATCTTTAGACCTCAACCTTCTGACATGTCGACCCAAAATAGCCACTGGCTCTACCTCATATGACATATCACCCTCAAGCTGAACCGTGCTGAAGTCCAAAACATGAGACGGGTCACCAACATACTTCCGAAGCATGGAAACATGGAACACCGGATGAACACTCTATAAGCTGGGTGGAAAAGCAAGTCTATAAGCCACTTCTCCAACCCTTTGAAGCACCTAAAAAGGCCCAATGAACCGGGGGCTCAACTTGCCCCTCTTCCCGAACCGCATAATACCCTTCATGGGTGATACCTTCAGCAGTACTTTATCCCTAACCATGAACGACACATCCCGGACCTTCCGATCCGCATAGCTCTTCTGCCTAGACTGCGCTGTGCGAAGCCGCTCCTGAATCAACTTCACCTTATCCAACGCATCATGTACCAAGTCTATGCCCAATAGCTTAGCCTTACCCGGCTCAAACCAACCAACCGGAGATCTACACCTCCTACCATATAAAGCCTCATACATAGCCATCTGGTTACTTGACTGATAACTATTATTATATGCAAACTCTGCGAGTGGAAGAAACTGGTCCTATGAACCCCCAAAATCAATGACACATGCATGCAACATGTCCTCCAAAATCTGAACAGTGTGATCTAACTGCTCGTCAGTCTGAGGATGGAATGTTGTGCTCAACTCGACCTGAGCACCCAACTCTCTCTGCACGGCCCTCCAAAACTGAGATGTGAACTGAGTACCTCTGTCAGAAATGATAGAAACTGGAACCCCATGCAACCGGACAATCTCTCTAATATAAATCCCAGCTAACCGCTCCGAAGAATAAGTAGTACTAACAGGAATGAAGTGCGCGGACTTGGTCAACCGATCCACAATAACCCATATAGCATCGAACCTCCTCGAAGTCCATTGGAGTCCAACCACAAAGTCCATGGTGATTCGCTCCCACTTCCACTCCGGAATATCTAATCTCTGGTGCAATCCACCTGGTGTCTGGTGCCCATACTTGACATGTCGACAGTTGAGACACCGAGCTAAAAACTCAATAATATCTTTCTTCATCCGCCTCTACCAACAATGCTGTCTCAGATCCTGATACATCTTCGCGGCACCCGGATGGATGGAATACCGCGAGCTATGGGCCTCTGCTAGAATTAACTCTCGAAGCCCGTCCACATTGGGCACAAAAATCCGACCCTGCATCCTCATAACCCTATCATCACCAATCACTACATCCCTGGCATCACCTCACGTGACCCTGTCCTGAAGAACGAGCAAGTGCGAGTCATCGTAATGGCGCTCTCTGATCCAGTCATAAAGACAAGACCTGGAAGCTACACTAGCCAATGCCCGGTAAGGCTCTCATAAGTCCAATCTCAATAACTGACCTGCTAAGGCCTGAACATCAAGTGTTAATGGTCTCTTCTCTGCTGGGAGATATGATAGACTCCCCAAACTCTCTGCTCTGTGACTCAAGGCATCAGCCACTACATTGCCCTTCCCCGGATGGTATAGAACAGTGATATCATAGTCCTTGAGAAGCTCCAACCATCTCCTCTGACGCAAATTCAGATCCTTCTGCTTAAACAAATGCTGCAAACTACGGTGATCAGTGAAAACCTCACAATGCACCCCATATAAATAATGACGCCAAATCATCAAGGCGTGAACAATGGTTGCTAGCTCTAGATCATGTACGGGATAATTCTTCTCATGAGTCTTCAACTGATGCGAGGCGTAGGCAATCACCCTACCCTCCTGCATCAAAACACAATCAATGCTATCCTTGAGGCATCACAATATACGGTATAAGAACCTGAAGTTGATGGCAATACTAATACTGGAGCCGAGGTCAATGCAGTCTTGAGCTTCTGAAAGCTCTCCTCACACTCGTCCGACCACCTGAATGGAGCACCCTTCTGGGTCAATTTGGTCAAGGGCGAAGCAATAGAATAAAACACCTCCACAAAGTGACGGTAATATCCCGCCAAACCCAGGAAACTCCTAATCTTTGTAGTTGAGGACGGTCTGGGCCAACTCTGCACCGCCTCTATCTTCTTTGGATCAACCTGAATACCCTCGCTGGACACCACGTGCCCCAAGAAAGCTACTGAGCCAAGCCAAAACTCACACTTGGAGAACTTTGCATAAAGTTTCTCCTCCCTCAATCTCTGTAAAACAAATCTCAATGTTGAGCGTGCTCCTCCTGGCTACGAGAATATACCAGGATGTCATCAATGAACACAATAACAAAGTAATCCAAGTATGGATGAAACACGTTGTTCATCAAATGCATGGACGCTGATGGGGCATTGGTCAGCCCGAAAGACATCACCATAAACTCATAGTGGCCATAACGAGTCCTGAAAGCTATCTTGGGAATATCAGAATCCTGAATCTTCAACTGATGATACCCGAATCTCAAATCAATCTTCGAGAACACTCTGTCTCCTTGAAGCTGGTCAAACAAATCAACAATGTGAGGCAAAGGATACTTATTCTTGATTGTAACTTTGTTCAATCTTCTGTAGTCAATGCACATTCTCATGGAACCATCCTTCTTCTTTACAAACAACACTAGTGCACCCCAAGGTGACACACTAGGCCGAATGAACCCCTTATCTAGGAGTTCCTGAAGCTTCTCTTTTAAATCCTTCAACTCCACTGGTGCCATACGATATGGAGGAGTAGAAATAGTCTGAATGTTCGGCACCAAATCAATACCAAAATCAATGTCCCTGTCAGGTGGCATGCCTGGCAGGTCAGCAAGAAACACGTCCGGAAAACCACGGACCACAGGAACAGAATCAATAGTGGGAGTCTCAACACTAACATCCCTCACAAAAGCCAAATAAGATAAACACCCTTTATCTACCATACGATGAGCCTTCATGTAAGAAATTACCCTACTAGGCACATACTCAACAGAACCTCTCCACTCAACTCTTGGAAACCTTGGCATCGCTAAGGTCACGGTCTTAGTGTGGAAATCAAGAACAACATGACACGGAGATAACCAATCCATGCCCAATATCACGTCAAAGTCAACCATGCTAAGAAATAACATATCCACTCGGGTCTCCAGACCCCCAATAGATATCACACACGACCGGTACACACGGTCCATAACAATAGTATCGCCCACCAGAGTCGACACATGAACGGATGTAACTAAGGACTCACGGGGCATATCCAGAAAATGGGAAAAGTATGATGAAACATAATAATACGTGGAACCAGGATCAAATAAGACTGAAGCATCTCGGTGACAGGCTAAGACAATACTTGTAATCACTACATCTGAGGCCATAGCATCTGGTCTGGCTAGGAGTGCATAGAAACAAGCATGACCTCCACCTGGTCGACCTCCCCCTCTAGGGAGGCCTCTAGCTGATTAACCCCCTCCCCTAGCTGCCTGAGCGGGTGGTGTAGTAACTGGTGTTGAAGCTTAAGGCTCACTACTCTGCTGGAATGAACCACCCAAAAGACGGGGACAATATCTCTTGATATGACCCGGATCACCACACTCAAAGAAACCTCTCTCGGTAAATGACGGTGGGGACTGAAGGGAACCCCTAGAACCAGAATAACTACCAGAAGAACCATGCGCCGAGGAACCCTGAACTGATGGTGGCCGAGAAGAAATCTGGGCTGGAAGAGCGCTGAATGAGGAACGGCCTGGATGAGAGTTGTGGGGACCATGCCCCGATGATGCACCATTGTAGGATGGACGTACTGGATGAGGAGGCCTAAATGAACGGCCTCTGTTGTGCTGAGACTGACCTTCTAAATGAACACCACCAAAACTACCAGATCCTCGAAACCTCTTGGCATCCCTCTCAACTCGCTCCTGGCGGTGAACTAATTCAATCTCCCTGGCTATGTCAACTACCTCCTCGAAAGAAGCGCCAGATACCTCTCCCTGGTCAGAAAAATCTGAAGCTGATAAGTGAGGCCATCAACAAACCTCCTGATCCTCTCCCTATCTGTGGGAACTAGCCAAATATCATGACGAGATAACTCGGAGAACCTCATCTCATACTGCGTCACGGTCATGTCCCCCTGACACAACTACTCGAACTCCCTGCGCAGCTCCTCCCTGCGGGACTGCGGTACATACTTCTCCAGGAAAAGAATAGAGAACTGATTCCAGGTAAGGGGCACTGCATCAACAGGTCTACGCCTCTCATAGGCCTCCCACCAAGCAAGTGCAGCTCCTGAGAACTGGAAGGTAGTAAATAAAACCCCACTGGCCTTCAATATACATGTTGTGCGAAGAATCCTCTGACATTTGTCTAACAAGCCCTGGGCATCCTCGCCCCCAGTACCACTGAAAATCGGAGGCTGAAGTCTACTAAACCTCTCTAACCTGCACTGCTCGTGGTCTGCCAAAGTTGGGACCACAAAATCTTGGGTTGTGGCAACCGGCTGGACTGGGGCTGCCCCCGGTGTCTGAAGCCCCTAGGTAACCTGCTCAGGTGTCGGGGCAGCTGGAGTCTGAGTGCCTCCCCCGGCTTGAGAAGTAGTTGTAGTAGTAGACATAGCGACTGCCTGTGCAAGACTGGTGCACACAGTCAGAATCTGAGCAAGAGTCTCCTGAAGACCCGGAATCACAATAGGCACTGCCGGTGCCTGAGCCTGTCCCGCTGGAATCTCAACGGCGGGGACCTGATCCTGAACAGTAGGAGGGTCCACATGTACTGCCCCGGCTGCTGCGCGGGCTGCATCCCTCCCCCTGCCACGGCCTCGACCTCTCGCTGATCCAGTTGGAGTCTGATCACCCCGATCGGTAGCGCGAGTCCTCACCATCTGTGAGAGAATGAAAACAACAGAAGTTTAGTTCCAGGAATCAACAGGTCCGCACGACAGAATTCAAGAATGTGAGATTTTTCCTAAGGGTTTTGTCGCCTCTCGAAGATAAGTACAGACGTCTCTGTACCGATGCGTAAGACTTTACTAAACTTGTTCATGACTGGTGAGACCTATTTAACCTAGAGCTCTGATACCAACTTGTCATGACCCTAAATACTTAGTCGTGCTGGCGTCTGTCGTGGAATCAATCAAGCCACACATTTTCATTGAAACAAGTTTGAGTTTTCAGAAAATTTATAAATTTAGAAGAAATAGTGTCAATAATAATCCATTTGGAAGTCTAACAGCATTAAAACACAATTTAGAATCCAACCCGCGATCTAGTGTCACCAAGTCCTGAGCTACTACAAGATAAACATAACAAAATAGAAAATATAGTTTGAAATAATGAAAATGCGACAGGGAGATAAAGAAGGAGAAATCGAGGCTGCGATAGCCAGCTGCTACCTTGAAGACTCCTGGGAACTCTGCCAGCCAATCAACCACTGCTACCGGGCCTCGATGAACCTGGATCTACACAAGGTGCAGGGGGTAACGTGAGTACATCAACTCAGAAGTAACGAACCCAAACTATGGGCTGAGAGGTAGTGACGGACAAACTCAAAATTTACAATAAACCGTGTACAGAAATTAGACATGCTAACAGTTTATCAGAAAATGAACAAAATATGTCAAGTATGCCCAGTATACTCTACATGCCAATATATATAAATATATGAAACCAGTGTGGAAATGCACACAGTGCTCATAACCCTCACAGAGAAGTCTACTCAGTACCGTATATGGCTCTCAAGCCCAGGGAAGGTCCATCCCGGAATGTACATAATCATCGGTGACCGTAGTCACTCAATACTGAGTAAAAGGCCAATCAAGCCCCACGGAGAAGATCCATCTCCGGAATACAACACTCGGACAAGATCCATGTCCAGGGAAGATCTATCCCTCACATAACATCAACTTCGGACAAGGTCCATATCCAGGGAAGAATCCATCCCTCCATATCATTGCGCTCACTTGGGGTGTAAAGACTCCGGAGGGGCACCTACGGGCCCAAGCTCTATATCCAGCCAACGAAGGCATGATTAGAGTATCGCTGCGGTGTGCAGTACGATCTCATAAATGTCTCAATAATAGGCTCTCGGCCTCACTCGGTCATTTCTCTCTAGTCTCGCTCACATGGCTCACAGATGCATGAATTAGCCCGGAACAATGGTAATTACATATAAAATTACAATTACGGAGACTGAGGCATGAAATGATATGCTATAACAGGACTGAGTATATGAAATCAAATAAACACATAAAGAGATAGTAATATACGACCACTCAGGTCTCAGCATTTTCGGCGTGAAGCCTTAGCATTTGTACCTAACATGATTTCTAACATGTTCGCATTTACCATATTAATAGAAGTGCGGATATCAATCTGTAATAGCTACTAGACAGTGACATAGGATGAGCCAGGCCACAAATCACTCGGTGCACGCCCGCACGCCCGTCACTTGGCATGTGTGTCACCTTAATATAGTCATATATCATATAGTTCGGGGTATCGAAATCAAGAACAATCCCTTATTACAATCGGACTTCAAATGACCCCTCAAATCCCCAATTTAAAGTCTCCAATTACAATCCCTTATTACCCAATTTTGGTACTAATTTCCCAGATATTTCACCACTAATCATTCCATTAAACACATATAAACGAGTTTTAAGTCCAAAAGTCTTACCTCCACGAAGAACCGTCAAATATTTCTCTTCAAAACCCTTCAAAAAGCTTCAAACCCGAGTAAAAAATGGTGGAAGAATGACCAAAATTCGCTAAGGGTCCTATTTAGATGTTCTGCCCAACGATTACCGCACCTGCGACTAAATTCTCGCACCTGCGGTCCCAGGTGCGCACCTGCTAGAATCACTTAAATGCCAAAAATCCGCACCTACGATCAAAATATCGCACCTGCGACTCTGAAGGTGCAACCCCAGCTCCGCATCTGCGGTCTTTCACCAGTCCACCAAATTCCGCATCTGCGACCATTTGTCCGCTTCTGCGGGCTCGCACCTGCGGTCCCTTATCCGCAGGTGCGGTTACACCAGAACCAGCAGCTTCAACTGCAAATTTCCAACTTTCAACTCACCGATGGCTACCCGAAATCATCCCGAGCCCCTCGGGACCCCAACCAAAAATACAAACAAGTCATAAATGATCACCCGGACTTAGTAGCACCCTTGAAACACCCAAAATAACATCAAAACACCAAATTCACCTCGGATTCAAGCTTATGAACTTAAAAACTTCCAAATTTCTCCAACGATGCCGAAACCATCCAAAACACATCCGATTGACCTGAAAATTTGCACACACATCCAAAATGACCCTACAAACCTGTTCCAACTTCTGAAATTCCATTCCGACCCCGATAGATAATTTTTCCACTGCCGACCGGAAATAGCCAAAAACACAATTTCGCAAATTCAAGCCTAATTCTACTCCGAACATCAAAACCACATTCCGAACACACTCTTAAGTCCCAAATCACCTAACGAAGCTATTCGGGCCATAAAATTTACATTCCGAGGTCGTTTACCTATAAGTCAACTCCCTTTTGAAATTTCCAACTATTAAGCTCATTTAAGAGACTAAGTGTCTCAGTTCTCACCACGACCACTCCGAACCCGAACCAACCGACCCCACACATCATGAATAGGTTAATTAACATATGACAAAGCTGAAACAGGGGAAACGGGGCTAATCTCAAGGAACGACCGGACGGGTCATTACAAACACCCAATTCAAACAAATAATATTTTTTGAAAACTCAAATTCGAATTCATAGCTTCAAAGCTTTTTAATGGTTGTCAATGGTGGAATTGCTACTCTCTTTTTCTTTGCTCTACACTAATGAAACTAGGGATTGAGAGAGAGAGACGTAGAAAGAGAGAGAGGGGGGGGAGAGAGAGAGAAAGAGCACGAGGGAGAGATAATAAGAATGTGAAATAACTGATTCCCAATATAAAGTGATACTTGGGTTGGGATCCGGTCCAGTAATTTTTGCTCCAGAATTGTTCGGTGGTTGTTTGAGATTGTGCCAACTCAGCAGACCAGCATCTAAAGGTTGTAACTAATTTATATTAAAAGCTCAAACTGACGTCCATTAATTGCTTTCTTTCTCTGCTCTTTGCAACACAAACTTGTTGAAATATTTATTTTTCCTATTGGCCACCAGAATAATCCCAAAACCACCGCATTCCACCATGATAACTTGCGTTTAAAACTCCAAGTTCTTTTTGGTTGGAATAAAACAAAATCTTTTAGATAATATGGTTAAACCTTTATGTGAGGGTTGAGGAAGAGGGCAAAAGGAATTTAGAAGCATTCGTTTCACAACTCCTTATTGTCACGATCCAAATTTCACTAGTCGTGATGGCACCTAACCTAACCCGCTAGGTAAGCTAACTACTCCCTCAGTTTTAATTTATGTGAACTCATTTGACTGGGCACGAAGTTTAAGGAAAAATGAAGACTTTTGGAATTTGTGGTCCTAAACAAGTCAAAAAGGGGCCCAGAGTATTTGTGTGGTTATAAAAGCTTCTCATTAAGGGTATAATTGTAAGTTTAAGCAAAATTGTTTTCAAATTTAGAAAGGGGTCATTCTTTTTTGAACGGACCAAAAAGGAAATAGGTTCACATAAATTGGAACGGGGGGAGTAATAACTATCCAATTCCACAAATATTAATAAGACAATTAAACAAGAGGAATTATCTAAATCTTATACATTCCTCAAGGACTGGTAGTACAAATCATGAGCTTCTAAGAATAGAGTTTACAAAGCGAAAATAAAATAAATACATAGTCTGTTTGAAAAGTATATAAACAACACAATTTAATCTAAGGCTACCCCGAACAACAAAGGCAGCTACAACATGGACGCGGATACATCTTCAAATCCAGCAACCCTCGATCACAGCAACAACTGCAGCCAACATCTGCACGCAATGTGCAGAAGTGTAGTATCAGTACAACCGACCTCATGTACTGAGTAAGTAACAAACCTAACCTTAGGTTGAAAGCAGTGACGAGCTAACATCGGGTCGGGTCCAACACCAATATTTCCACAAGAGTTCATAACATCACAAATGCAAGTATAAAAGGTTTATCTCAGAAATAAAAATACTCAACTCGTTCACAGTTCCAAAGAAATAGGTATGTTTTTCAAATATCTTAGTAAAAATTCAATTCTTTTGCTAAAGATGCCAAAAATACAGTTAAGTTTGAAAAGTGTGATTTTTCTCAAAATTTCTTTCACCGATAAGCGAGAAGTTTCCTTTTTATTCTTTCTAAATAACGAGTATAAAATCCCTCTCTAAGCCCACATACAAATGTGTGTAAAAATCATGAATGGCGTGATACCGTACAACATGAGAAAAATGCATCTCTATGCATGTATGTCATGTATGCATGCCAATGCCATGTATCCCATAGATGAATCATGTACTCACACTCTCAGAGTACTCAATCTCACTATCTCACTCTTTCCACTAATCAATGCTCAACCACTCGGTACTTTATATGGCCCATACAACCCAAGGAAGATTCATCTCGGAGTATATACATCACTGATCATCAATCACTCAGTACCGAGGAAGGCCAGTTCAGTCCCATGGAGAAGACCATGTCCAGATAAGATCCATGTACAGGGAAGATCCATCCCTCAATATCATCAACCACACTCACTGGGGGTGTGTACAGACTCCGTAGGGGCTCCTACAGCCCAAGTGCTATCATAAGCCAGATCCAGGCATAAATCAATATAACATGTTGCGACGTGCATCCCGATCCCATAATTGTCACTCACAATCAGGCTCTCAGCCATCAATCTCTCCAGTCTCACTCTCGGGCTCACAATGTCATAAAACTGGCCCGACAACAATGATATGATGTATCAATAAACAACACTAAGACTGAGATATAATTTGAATGCATGAATATGACTGAGTACAAAATATCAATGAAATCGGTGAGATGACAGCAAAAAACGACCACTGTGGGTCCTAACAATATCAACATAAAAGCCTAAACATGATATTTAGCATGATTGACAGCTCAGATACTTTATCACATGGTGGAAACACAAATATCAAAAAAATAGGGCCAGTATACAGCGCTATGGGAACAACCGAGTCCCAATTCACAGGGTGCAAGCCCACACGCCTGTCACCTACCATGTGTGTCACCTCAATACCAATCACATAACACGTATTGCGGGGTATTATACCCTCAGCACTAAGTTTAGAAGAGTTACTTACCTCGAACGCGTCAATACCAATGCCGAGCAGGCCAAGCGATGCTCCAAAGATGCCATCACGCGCGTTCCGACCTCCGAACAGCTCTAAACTAACCAAAAACAACTCAAATACATCAAACAGTGCTAAAGGAACTAATCCCAATCGAAAAAGGTCGAATCTTTAATCAAAAGTCCAAAATCGACCAAAAATCCCAACCCCGGCCCGCACCTCGAAACCCATATACTTGGAGATGGGTCTTCTCTATGGGATTGGAATGGCCTTCCTCGGTACTGAGTGATTAATGATCGGTGATGTATATACTCCGGGATGGATCTTTCTTGGGTTTTATGGGCTATATACAGAACCGAGTGGTTGAGCATTGATGAGTGGAAAGAGTGAGATAGTAAGATTTAGTACTCTGAGAGTGTGAGTACATGATTCATTTATAGAATACATGGCATTGGCATGCATACATGACATACATGCATAGAGATGCATTTTTCTCATGTTGTACGGTATCACGACATTCATGATTTTTACACACATTTGTATGTGGGCATAGAGAGGGATTTTATACTCGTTATTTAGAAAGAAAAAAAAGGAAACTTCTCGCTTATCGGTGAAAGGATTTTTGAGAAAAATCACACTTTTCAAACTTACCTGTACTTTTGGTATTTATAGTAAAAAAATTGAATTTTTACTAAGATACTTGAAAAGTATACCTATTTCTCTGAAACTGTGAATGATTAATGTTTCAAATTAACAAACTGTTAGCAGTTTCTGTCATTTTTTTTTTATCCAAGAGACTATTTGTGTTTCTAATTTTGCTAGCTTGTTTACTAGCTTCCGTTAATCTGATGTAAAAGTGGTTCCACTTAAATTAGACTGTCTGATAACAATCCTATATTAGTTTCTATAGCAAATGTTGATATCTTATTTATTTTAAATAAATATTTTTTTAAAAATTAATATTTCATATCTATTTTTTTATTTTTATAGTCAAATATCTATTTATAATCACCTAGTACCATTAAGCCATAGAATAACGCTTTGTATTAATTTTCTCTCTCATTCTTTCAAATTTTTCTCCACCCTCTCTCTCAACTCCATTCTTTCTCCGTGAAAATTTCTCTTGTTTTAACGAATCAGATCTCATGGCCTACTTCGGATACCAGCTTGGCAGAAAAACGCATTGGCATATGTTTTTTCAATAATTTATGCTCGTCGGAGCCGGCGACGGAGATTGGCGGAGGAATTTTCACCGGCGGTATTCGAAATTCAACTCTCTGAATACAATCAAATTTCTTTTTTCCTCTCTAGAATTTCAGTCTGAAAGATGCCAATTCCTTGAATTGTAAAACTATAAAAAATTATCTTATCAGTTTGGTGTCGGTGGCGGTGTAATAGTTCTGCTCCAAAGATACAAAAGGCGAAGAAGAAATCCGTTGCAAATACAAAAAAGGCTAATCTTTTTTATTAAATTATTTCAATGTATCTAGCTGTATTTCCATGTATTTCATTGCATCATTGTATTTTAGTGTATCTCGTTGTATTCAATGTCTCGCTATATTCTATAAATGTATTCATATAATTTTTTTTAATTAATATAATTTATGTATTCATATGTATATATGTATTCAAATGTATCTGCAATATGTATTCATATGTTTTTGCTCTATTGATGACATGCTATACTTCATATTTTCAATGTATTTTTATGTATTTAACTATATTCAATGTAATTATATAATTTCTCTGAAGATTGCTATGTTATTGGGGTATTTTCGGTTGAGAATCTTTTTTATAACTGGATATACAAAATTTGTGTGTTATAATTGAGTTATATTAGGAGTCTATTATGTTAATTGATTCACTTTCCGTTTAAAAACAGTTGTAATCCTCTGTTTCACGCCGTGAATACAGTCGAATACAATCGAATACAATAATTTGTCTAGCTGTAATCCCATGTTTCACGTCGTGAATACAGTCGAATAAAATAATTTGTCTAGCTGTAATCCCTTGTTTCATGCCTAGAAATGCTATTGTATTCATGAATACAGTAGCTTAAATACATCGAATACACTCTAAAAAATCTGAAAACATAGCTATAGGAAATAATATAGTAAATGGTAGCTACAACTAGCTAATAACCACTAAACAATAGTAGTTTGTGAAAATCTCTCTAGTTTAAATCCACCCATATTTTAGCGGGTTGAATGAGTGATATTTAAGTGGATAAAATTTGGGTTTCAACCCATAAAAATATGGATAAAATATAGATTGGCCTAATGGATTATCTTCCAACTTTTGCTCACTCAAAATTAAGGCTGGCAGGTGGGCCGGGCCCGCGGGCTAAACGGGCCAGCGGGCTAAACGGGCCAGCGGGCTAAACGGGCCAGCGGGCTAAACGGGCCGGCCCGGGGGGGTCCGGGCTTGGGGGGCTTTAGGCTC
>ML497720.1:1809-21403 GCA_005239535.1 Nicotiana rustica | reverse complement strand
TATCCAACGGCTGAGGTGAATGGCAATCTAAACGGCGTCGTTTGGGTAGTGTATGGGGCAGGCTGGGTTGGCTATGGGTTTTGGTTTGGGCCTGGTTGTTTGGGCATATGGGGATTGGGCCTGGGTACTTCTTGGCCCAGGTCCGATTTTTCAACTTCCTTTGATTAATTAAACTAATTAAATCTAATTTAGGTTATAATCCAAAAAATATAATAACTAATCTAGATCTACTTTTCATCTATTTTACGGATTAATCAAGAATAAAATGACCAATTTTATATCCTTAATTAATCTATAATTTAATGAATAAAGATGATTAGTTTTAGTAGTTAATTATTAAATTACATTACATTAAATAAACATTGCTCGTCTATTATTCAGTTAATTATAACTTTACAATTCTTTGATAATAGTGATGCAATTTTGAACAAGTTTAAAAAATGAATTATGTATATGCCCAGAAAAATACAAATCTTTCACAATTAATCACTGATAATCAACAAAAATCTATGAAATTAATTTATTTATCGAATTTTGTAGGGGCCTTTGGTAGGTGAAAAATCACATGCTCACACATGATATTTGTCCGAGACATCAAATACGACCCAAGGAACAGTAACTAGTGCTTCGAAATTATCAAGTTATATTATTTGGCATTTTATGGCAACTAAACTGGAATTCTGCCAGTCGTGCTTGTATTATCGCCTAACATGGTCCAGGCCGGACGCCTTGGTACGGAGCCGTTACCGGATCGCATGATATTTGTGTGGGACCGCAAATATGACCCAAGGAACATTAACCAAGGCATCGAAATGATCAAGTTACATTTTTTGGCATTTTCTGGCAATTAAATTGGAATTTCGCTAGCCATCCCTGTATTATCGCCTGCCATGGTTCAAGCAGGACACCTTGGTACGGATCCGGTACCGGATCACATGATATTTGCCTCAGACAGCAAATACGGCCCAAGGAACCATAACCAAGGCTTCTAAATGATCAAGTTACTTTTTTTGGCATTTATGGTAATTAAATTGGAATTCTGACAGTCGTGCCTGTATTATCACCTGCCATGGTCCAGGCCGGATACCTTGGTACAGAGCGGGCACCGGATCGCATAATATTTGTTCGAGACATCAAAATACGACCTTAGGAACCATAACCAACGCTTCGAAATGATCAAGTTACATTTTTCGGCATTTTATGACAATGAAACGGGAATTTCGCTAGTCGTTCCTGTATTATCGCCTGCCATAGTCCAGGCCGGACGCCTTGGTACGGAGCCGGTACCAGATAGCAAGATACTTGTCCGGGACATCAAATACGACCCACGGAACCATAATCAAAGCTTCGAAATGATCAAGTTACATTTTTTTGGCATTTTATGGACGTTAAACTGGAATTCCACCAATCGTGCATGTATTATCGCCTGCCATGGTCCAGGCCGGACGCCTTGGTAGTGAGGCGGTACTCGATCACATGATATTTCTCCAGGACATCAAATACGACCCAAGGAACCATAACCAACGCTTCGAAATGATCAAGTTACATTTTTTTAGCATTTTGTGGCAATTAAACTGGAATTCTGCCAGTAGTGCATGTATTATCGCCTGCCATGGTCCAGGTCGGACGCCTTGGTACGGTGCCGGCACTGGATTGCATGATATTTGTCCGGGACAGCAAATACATCCCAAGGAACCATAACCAACGCTTCGAAATGATCAAGTTACATTTTTTGGCATTCTATGGCAATTAATTTGCACTTCTGCTAGTCGTGCCTATATTATTGTCTGCCATAGTTCAGGCCGGACACCTTGGTAAGCAGCCGTACCGATCGCACTATATTTTTCCGAGACATCAAATACGACCCAAGGAACCATAACCAACGCTTCGAAATGATCAAGTTACATTTTTTTAGCATTTTGTGGCAATTAAACTGGAATTCTGCCAGTCGTACATGTATTATCGCCTGCATGGTCCAGGTCGGACGGCATGGTACGGTGCCGGCACTGGATCGCATGATATTTATCCGGGACAAAAAATACGTCCCAAGGAACCATAACCAATGCTTCAAAATGATCAAGTTACATTTTTTGGAATTTTATGGCAATTAAACTGGAATTCCGCTAGTCGTGCTTGTATTATCGCCTGCCATAGTCCAGGCCAGACGCCTTGGTATGGAGCCGGTACTGGATCGCATGATTTTTTGTTTGGGACATCAAATACGACCCAAGGAACCCTAACCAGCGCTTCAAAATGATCAAGTTACAATTTTTGGCATTTTACGGCAATTAAGCTAGAATTTTGCCAGTCGTGCCTATATTATCGCCTGCCATGGTCCAGGCCGGACTCCATGGTACAGAGCCGGTGTCCGATCACATGATATTTGTACTGGACATCAAATATGACCCAAGGAACAACAACCAATGCTTCGAAATGATCAAGTTACATTTTTGGCATTTTTTGGCAATTAAACTGGAATTCCGTTAGTCGTGCCTATATTATCGCGTGCCATGGTCCAGACTGGACGCCTTGATATGGAGCCGGTACTGGATCGCAGGATATTTTTTCTGGGAAATCAAATATGACCCAAGGAACCATAACCAAGGCTTCTAAATGATCAAGTTACTTTTTTTGGCATTTATGGCAATTAAACTGGAATTCCGTTAGTCGTGCCTATATTATCGCGTGCCATGGTCCAGACTGGACGCCTTGATATGGAGCCGGTACTGGATCGCAGGATATTTTTTCTGGGAAATCAAATATGACCCAAGGAACCATAACCAACGCTTCGAAATGATCAAGTTACATTTTTTAGCATTTTGTGGCGATTAAACTGGAATTCTGCCAGTCGTGCCTGTATTATCGCCTGCCATGGTCCAGGTTGGACGTCTTGGTACTGAGCCGGTACCGAATCGCATAATATTAGTCCGATACATCACATACGACCCATGGAACCATAACCAACACTTTGAAGTGATCAGGTTACTTTTTTTGGCATTCTATGGCAATTAAAATGGAATTCCGCTAGTCGTGCCTGTATTATCGCCTGCCATGGTCCAGGTTGGACGCCATGGTACGGAGCTGGTTCCGAATTGCATGATATTTGTCCGGGATAGCAAATACGACCCAAGGAACTATAACCAATGCTTCGAAATGATCAAGTTACATTTTCTGGCATTTTATGGAAATTAAATTGGAATTCCTCCAGTCATGCCTGTATTATCGCCTGCCATGGTCCAAGCCGGACGCCTTGGTACGAGGCCGGTACCGGATCGCATGATTTTTGTCCCGAACAGAAAATACTACCCAAGGAACCATAACCAAGGCTTCGAAATGATCAAGTTACATTTTTTGGCATTTTATGGAAATTAAATTGGAATTCCTCCAGTCATGCCTGTATTATCGCCTGCCATGGTCCAAGCCGGACGCCTTGGTACGAGGCCGGTACCGGATCGCATGATTTTGTCCCGAACAGAAAATACTACCCAAGGAACCATAACCAAGGCTTCGAAATGATCAAGTTACATTTTTTGGCATTTTATGGAAATTAAATTGGAATTCCGCCAGTCGTGCCTGTATCATCGCCTGCCATGGTCCAGGCCGGATACCTTGGTACGGAGCCGATACCGGATCACATGATATTTTTCTGAGACATCAAATACGACCTTAGGAACCATAAAATCCGCTTCGAAATGATCAAGTTACATTTTTAGGCATTTTATGACAATGAAACTGGAATTCTGCCAGTCGTGCCTGTATTATCGCCTGCCATGGTCCAGGTTGGACGTCTTGGTACGGAGCCGGTACCGAATCGCATAATATTAGTCTGAGACATCACATACGACCCATGGAACCATAACCAACAATTTGAAATGATCAGGTTACATTTTTTGGCATTCTATGGCAATTAAAATGGAATTCCGCTAGTCGTGTCTGTATTATCGCCTGCCATGGTCCAGGTTGGACGTCTTGGTACGGAGCCGGTACCGAATCGCATAATATTAGTCTGAGACATCACATACGACCCATGGAACCATAACCAACAATTTGAAATGATCAGGTTACATTTTTTGGCATTCTATGGCAATTAAAATGGAATTCCGCTAGTCGTGTCTGTATTATCGCCTGCCATGGTCCAGGTCGGACGCCATGGTACAGAGCTGGTTCCGAATCGCATGATATTTGTCCGGGATAGCAAATACGACCCAAGGAACTATAACCAATGCTTCGAAATGATCAAGTTATATTTTCTGGCATTTGATGGAAATTAAATTGGAATTCCTCCAGTTATGCCTGTATTATCGCCTGCCATGGTCCAAGCCGGACGCCTTGGTACGGAGCCGGTACCGGATCGCATGATTTTTTTCCCGGACAGAAAATACGACCCAAGGAACCATAACCAAGGCTTCGAAATGATCAAGTTACATTTTTTGGCATTTTATGGCAATTAAATTTGAATTCCGCCAGTCGTGCCTGTTTTATCGCCTGCCATGGTCCAGGCCGGATACCTTGGTATGGAGCCGATACCGGATCACATGATATTTTTCTGAGACATCAAATATGACCTTAGGAACCATAAAATCCGCTTTGAAATGATCAAGTTACATTTTTTGGCATTCTATGGCAATTAAAATGGAATTCCGCTAGTCGTGCCTGTATTATCGCCTGCCATGGTCCAGGTCGGACGCCATGGTACGAAGCCGGTTCCGAATCACATGATATTTGTCCGGGATAGCAAATACGACCCAAGGAACTATAACCAATGCTTCGAAATGATCAAGTTACATTTTCTGGCATTTTATGGAAATTAAATTAAAATTCCTCCAGTCATGCCTGTATTATCGCCTGCCATGGTCCAAGCCGGACGCCTTGGTATGGAGCCGGTACCGAATCGCATGATTTTTGTCCCGGACAGAAAATACGACCCAAGGAACAATAACCAAGGCTTCGAAATTATCAAGTTATATTTTTTGGCATTTTATGGCAATTAAATTTTAATTCTGCCAGTCGTGCCTGTATTATCGCCTGCCATAGTCCAGGCCGGAAGCCTTGGTACGGAGTCGGTACCGTATCACATTATATTTTTCCGGGACATCAAATACGACCCAAGGAACCATAACCAATGCTTCAAAATGATCAAGTTACATTTTTCGGCATTTTATGACAATGAAACTGGAATTTCGCTAGTCGTGCCTGTATTATCGCCTGCCATAGTCCAGGCCGGAAGCCTTGGTACGGAGTCGGTACCGTATCACATTATATTTTTCCGGGACATCAAATACGACCCAAGGAACCATAACCAATGCTTCAAAATGATCAAGTTACATTTTTTGGCATTTTATGGCAATTAAATTGGAATTCCGCCAGTCGTGCCTGTATTATCGCTTTCCATGGTCTAGGCCAGACGCCTTGGGATGGAGCAGATACTGGATCGCATGATATTTATTTGGGACATCAAATACGACACAAGGAACCATAACCAGCGCTTCGACATGATCAAGTTACATTTTTTGGCATTTTATGGAAATTAAACTAGAATTTCGCCAGTCGTGCATGTATTATCGCCTGCCATGGTCTAGGTCGGACGCCTTGGTACAGAGCCGGCATCGGATTGCATGATATTTTTACGGGACATCAAATACGACCCAAGGAACCATAACCAACGATTCGAAATGATCAAGTTAATTTTGTGGCATTTTATGGTAATTAAACTGGAATTCCTCCAATCGTTCATCTATTATTGCCTGCCATGGTCCAGGCCGGACGCCTTGATACGGATACGGTACCCGATCATATGATATTTCTCCAGGACATCAAATACGACCCAAGGAACCATAAGCAACGCTTAGAAATGATCAATTTACATTGTTTGGCATTGTATGGAAATTAAATTAGAATTCCGCCAGTCGTGCCTGTATTATCGCCTGCCATGGTCCAGGCCGGTCGCATTTGTACGGAGCCAGTACCGGATCGCATGATATTTGTTCGGCACATCAAATACGACCTTAGGAACCATAACCAATGCTTAGAAATGATCAAGTTACATTTTTTGGCATTTTATGGCAATGAAACTGGAATTCCGCTAGTCATGGTTGTATTATCGCCTGCCATTGTCCTGGCTGGACGCCTTGGTACGGAGCCGGTACCGGATTGCATCATATTTTTACGGGACATCAAATACGACCCATGGAACCATAGCCAATACTTCGAAATGATCAAATTACATTTTTTGGCATTTTATTGAAATTAAACTGGAATTCTGCTAGTCGTGCATGTATTATCGCATGCCATGGTCCAGGCTGGACGCCTAGGTACAGAGCCGATACCGGATAGAATGATATTTTTACGAGACATAAAATACGACCTTAGGAACCATAACCAACGCTTAGAAATGATCAAGTTACATTTTTTGGCATCTTATGACAATGAAACTCGAATCGGCCAGTCGTGCCTATATTATCGCTTGCCATGGTCCAGACCAAACGCCTTAGTACGGAGCCGGTACCAGGTTGCATGATATTTGTCCGGGACATCAAATAAGACCCATGGAAACATAACCAACGCTTCAAAATGATCAATTTACAATTTTTGGCATTTTATGGCAATTAAACTGGAACTCCGCTAGTCGTGCCTATATTATTGTCTGCCATGGTTCAGGCCGGACGCCTTGGTACGGAGCCGGTACCGAATCACATGATATTTGTCTAGGACATCAAATACGACCCAAGGAACCATAACCAACGATTCAAAATGATCAAGTTACATTTTTTAGTATTTTGTGGCAATTAAACTGGAATTCTGCCAGTCGTGCCTGTGTTATCGCCTGCCATGGTCCAGGCCGGATACGGTGCCGGTACTGGATCGCATGATATTTTTCCGAACAAAAATACGACCCAAGGAACCATAAAGAACGCTTCGAAATGATGAATTTACAGTTTTTGGCATTCTATCACAATAAAACTGGAATTCTGCCAGTTGTGCCTATATTATTCTCTGCCATGGTTCAGGCCGGACGCCTTGGTACGGAGCTGGTACTGGATCACATTAAATTTTTTCGAGAAATTAAATACGACCCAAGGAACCATAACCAACGCTTCAAAATGATCAAGTTACATTTTTTGTCAATTTATGGCAATTAAACTGGAATTCCGCTAGTCGTGCTTGTATTATCGCCTGCCATAGTCCAGGCCAGACGCCTTGGTATGGAGCCGGTACTGGATCGCATGATATTTGTTTGGGACATCAAATACGACCCAAGGAACCCTAACCAGCGCTTCAAAATGATCAAGTTACAATTTTTGGCATTTTACGGCAATTAAACTGGAATTCCGCTAATCGTGCCTGTATTACCGCCTGCCATGGTCTAGGCCGGGCGCCTTGGTACAAAGCAGGTATCGGATTGCATGATATTTGTATGGGACATCAAATACGACCCAAGGAACCATAACCAACGTTCGAAATGATCAAGTTAATGTTGTGGCATTTTATGGCAATTAAACTGGAATTCCGCCAATCGTGCATGTATTATTGCCTGCCATGGTCCATGCCGGACGCCTTGGTACGGAGCTGGTACCCGATCATATGGTATTTCTCCAGACATCAAATACGACCCAAGGAACCATAACCAACGCTTAGAAATGATCAAGTTACATTTTTTGTCATTTTATGGAAATTAAACTAGAATTCCGCCAGTCGTGCCTGTATTATCGCATGCCATGGTCCAGGACGGACGCATTGGTACTCAGTCGGTACCGGATTGCATGATATTTTTACGGGACATCAAATACGTCTCAAGGAACCACAACCAACTCTTCGAAATGATCAAGTTACATTTTTTGGCATTTTATGGCAATTAAACTAGAATTCCGCTAGTCGTGTCTGTATTATCGCCTCCCATGGTCCAAGCCAGATGCATTGGTACGGATCCGGTACCGAATCACATGATATTTGTACGGGACATCAAATACGACCTTAGGAACCATAACCAACGCTTCGAAATGTTCAAGTTACATTTTTTGGCATCTTATGACAATGAAACTCGAATTCGGCCAGTCGTGCCTATATTATCACCTGCCATGGTCCAGACCCAACACCTTGGTACGGAGCTGGTACCAGGTTGCATGATATTTGTCCGGGACATCAAATAAGACCCATGGAACCATAACCAATGCATCGAAATGATCAAGTTACATTTTTTGGCAATTCAACTAGAATTCCGCTAGTCGTGTCTGTATTATTGCCTGCCATGGTCCAGGTCGGACGCCTTGGTACTGAGCTAGTACCCGATTGCATGATATTTCTCCGGGACATCAAATACGACCCAAGGAACCATAACCAACGCTTCAAAATGATCAAGTTACATTTTTTGGCATTTTATGGCAATTAAACTGGAATTCCGCTAGTCGTGCTTGTATTATCGCCTGCCACAGTCCAGGCCAGACGCCTTGGTACAGAGCCGGTACTGGATCGCATGATATTTGTTTGGGAAATCAAATATCACCCAAGGAACCATAACCAGCGCTTCGAAATGATCAAGTTACAATTTTTGGCATTTTATGGCAATTAAACTGGAATTCCGCTAATCGTGCATGTATTATCGCCTGCCATGGTCTAGGCCGGACGCCTTGGTACAGGGCAGGTATCGGATTTCATGATATTTGTACGAGACATCAAATACGACCCAAGTAACCATAACCAACGTTCGAAATGATCAAGTTAATTTTGTGGCATTTTATGGCAATTAAACTAGAATTCCGCCAATAGTGCATGTATTATTGCCTGCCATGGTCCAGGACGGATGCCTTGGTACGGAGCCGGTACCCGATCATATGATATTTATCCGGACATCATATACGACCCAAGGAACCTAACCAACGCTTAGAAATGATCAAGTTACATTTTTTAGCATTTTGTGGCAATTAAACTGGTATTCAGCCAGTCGTGCCTGTATCATCGCCTGCCATGTCTAGGCCCGATGGCTTGATAAGGAGCCGGTACCGAATCGCATGATATTTTTCCGGGACATCAAATACGACCCAAGGAACCATAACAACCGCTTAGAAATGATCAACTTACATATTTTGGTATTTTATGGCAATTAAACTAGAATTCTAACAATCGTGCATGTATTATCGCCTGCCATGGTCCAGGCCGGACGCCTTGGTATGGAGCCCGTACCCGATCACATGATATTTCTCCATGACATCAAATACGACCCAAGGAACCATAACCAACTCTTAGAAATGATCAAGTTACATTTTTTTGGCATTTTATGACAATGAAACTGGAATTCCGCCAGTCGTGCCTGTATTATCACCTGCCATGGTCCAGGTCGGACGCCTTGGTACGGAGCCGGTACGAGATCACATGATATTTGTCCGGGACATCAAATACGACCCGAGGAACCATAACCAACGCTTCGAAATGATCAAGTTACATTTTTTGGCATTTTATGACAATGAAACTGGAATTCCGCTAGTCGTGCCAGTATTATCGCCTACCATGGTCCAGGCCGAACGCCATTGTACGAAGCCGGTACCCGATCACATGCTATTTATCTGGGACATCAAATACGACCCAAGGAACCATAAACAATGCATAGAAATTATTAAGTTACATTTTTTGGCATTTTATTGAAATTAAACTAGAATTCCGCTAGTCATGCCTGTATTTTTGCCTGCCATGGTCCAGGCCGGACGCCTTGGTACGGAGCGGGTACCGGATCGCATGATATTTGTCTGGGACCGCAAATATGACCCAAGGAACATTAACCAAGGCGTCAAAGTGATCAAGTTACATTTTTTGGCATTTTCTGGCAATTAAATTGGAATTCCGCTAGTCGTCCCTGTATTATCGCCTGCCATGGTCCACGCCGGACGCCTTGGTATAGAGACGGTACCGTATCCCATGATATTTTTCTGGGACATAAAATATGACCCAAGGAACCATAACCAACGCTTCGAAATGATCAAATTACATTTTTTGGCATTTTCTGGCAATTAAATTGGAATTCCGCTAGTCGTCCCTGTATTATCGCCTGCCATGGTCCACGCCGGACGCCTTGGTATAGAGACGGTACCGTATCCCATGATATTTTTCTGGGACATAAAATATGACCCAAGGAACCATAACCAACGCTTCGAAATGATCAAGTTACATTTTTTGGCATTTTCTGGCAATTAAATTGGAATTCCGCTAGTCGTCCCTGTATTATCGCCTGCCATGGTCCAGGCCAGACGCCTTGGTATGGAGTCGGTACCCGATCGCATGATATTTCTCCGGGACATAAAATACGACCCAAGGAACCAGAACCAACACTTCGAAATGATCAAGTTACATTTTTTGGCATTCTATGGCAATTAGACTGCAATTCCGCTAGTCGTGCCTGTATTATTGCCGACTATGGTCCAGGCCGGACGCCTTGGTACGGAGCCGGTACCGGATCACATGATATTTGCCCGGGGTAGCAAATACGACCCAAGGAACCATAACCAATACTTCGAAATAATAAAGTTACCTTTTTTAGCATTTTGTGGAAATTAAACGTGAATTCCTCCAGTCGTGCTTGTATTATCGCCTGCCATGGTCCAGGCTGGACGCCTTTGTATGGAGCTGGTACCGGATCGCATGATATTTGTCCGGGACAGCAAATACGACCCTAGGAACCATAATCAAGGCTTCAAAATGATCAAGTTACATTTTTTGTCATTTTATGGCAATTAAATCTGAATTCCGTCTGTCGTGCCGGTATTATCGCCTGCAATGTTCCAGGCCGGATGCCTTGGTACAGAGCCTGTACCGAATCACATGATATTTTTCCAGGACATCAAATACGACTTTAGGAACCATAACCAATGATTCAAAATGATCAAGTTACATTTTTTGGCATTTTATGACAATGAAACTGGAATTCCGCTAGTCGTGCCTATATAATCGCCTGCCATGGTCCAGGCCGGACGCCTTGGTACGGAGCCGATACTGGATAGATGGATATTTGTCTGGGACATCAAATACGACCCAAGGAACCATAACCAACGCTTCAAAATGATCAAGTTACATTTTTTGGCATTTTATGGCAATTAAACTAGCCCTCCGCCAGTCGTGCCTATATTATTGTCTGCCATGGTTCAGGCCGGACGCCTTGGTACGGAGACGGTACCGGATCGCATGATATTTGGTTAGGACATCAAATACGACCCAAGGAACCATAACCAACGCTTCAAAATGATCAAGTTGCATTTTTTAGCATTTTGTGGCAATTAAACTGGAATTTTGCCAGTCGTGCCTGTATTGTCGCCTGCCACGGTCCAGGCCGGACGGCTTGGTACGGTGCCGGTACCGGATCGCATGATATTTTTCCGGGACAGAAAATACGACCCAAGGAACCATAAAGAACGCTTCGAAATGATCAAGTTGCATTTTTTGGCATTCTATTGCAATAAAACTGGAATTCCCCCAGTCGTGTCTATATTATTGTCTGCCATGGTTCAGGCCGGACGCCTTGGTACAGAGCCGGTACCGGATCACATTATATTTTTTCGGGACATCAAATACGATCCAAGGAACCATAACCAACGCTTTAAACTGATTAAGTTACATTTTTTGGCATTTTATGGCAATTAAACTGGAATTCTGCCAGTCGTGCCTGTATTATCGCCTGCCATGGTCCAGGCAAGACGCCTTGGTACGGAGCTGGTACTGGATCGCCTGATATTGTTTGGGACATCAAATACGACCCAAGGAACCATAACCAGCGCTTCGAAATGATCAAGTTACAGTTTTTGGCATTTTATGGCAATTAAACTGGAATTCCGCTAATCGTGCCTGTATTATTGCCTGCCGTGCTCTAGGTCGGACGCCTTGGTACAGAGCCGGTATCGAATTGTATGATATTTTTACGGGATATCAAATACAACCCAAGGAACCATAACCAATGTTCGAAATGATCAAGTTAATTTTGTGGCATTTTATGGCAATAAAACTGGAATTCCGCCAATCGTGCATGTATTATTGCCTGCCATAGTCCAGGTCGGACTCCTTGCTACGGAGCCGGTACCCGATCATATGATATTTTTTCGGACATCAAATACGACCCAAGGAACCATAAGCAACGCTTAGAAATGATAAAGTTGTATTTTTTGGCATTTTATGGAAATTAAACTAGAATTCCGCCAGTCGTGCATGTATTATCGCCTGCCATGGTCCAGGCCGGACGCATTGGTACGGACCGGTACCGGATTGCATGATATTTTCACGGGACATCAAATACGAGTCAAGGAACCACAACCAATGCTTCGAAATGATCAAGTTACATTTTTTGGCATTTTATGGCAATTAAACTAGAATTCCGCTAGTCGTGCCTGTATTATCGCCTGCCATGGTCCGAGCTGCACGCCTTGGTACGGAGCCGATACTGGATCGCATGATATTAGTTCGAGACAGAAAATACGACCCAAGGAACCATAACCAAGGCTTCAAAATGATCAAGTTACATTTTTTTGCATTTTATGGCAATTAAATTGGAATTCCTCCAGTCGTGCCTGTATTATCGCCTGCCATGGTCCAAGCTGGATGGCTTGATACGGAGCCGGTACTGGATCTCATGATATTTTTCCGGGACATAAAATACGACCCAAGGAACCACAACCAACGCTTTGAAATGATTAAGTTACATTTTTTGGCATTCTATGGAAATTAAATTGGAATTCCGACAGTCGTGCCTATATTATTGTCTGCCATGGTTCAGGAAGGACGCCCTTGTATGGAGCCAGTACCCGATCACGTGATATTTGTCCGGGACATCAAATACGACCCAAGGAACCATATCCAATGCTTCGAAATGATCAAGGTACATATTTTGGCATTTTATGGCAATTAAACTGGAATTCCAACAATCGTGCATGTATTATCGCCTGCCATGGTCCAAACCAGACGCCTTGGTACGGATCCGGTACCCGATCACATGATATTTCTCCGAGACTTCAAATACGACCCAAGGAACCATAACCAACGCTTAGAAATGATCAGATTAAAGTTTTTAACATTTTATGGAAATTAAACTAGAATTCTGCCAGTCGTGCTTGTATTATCGCCTGCCATGGTCCAGGCCGGACGCCTTGGTACGCATACGTTACCAGATTGCATGATATTTTTACGGGACATCAAATACGACCCAAGGAACCACAACCAACGCTTCGAAATAATCAAGTTACATTTTTTGGCATTTTATGGCAATTAAACTAGAATTCCGCTAGTCGTGCCTGTATTATCGCCTGCCATGGTCCAAGCCGCACGCCTTTGTACGGAGCCGCTACCGGATCGCATGATATTTGTTCGGGACAGCAAATACAACCCAAGGAACCATAACCAAGGCTTCGAAATGATCAAGTTACATTTATTGGCATTTTATGGGAATTAAATTGGAATTCCACCAGTCGTGACTGTATTATCGCCTGCCATGGTGCAGGCCGGATGGCTTGATACGGAGCCGGTACTAGATCACATGATATTTGTCCGGGACCTAAAATACAACCCAAGGAACCACAACCAACGCTTCGAAATGATCAAGTTGCATTTTTTGGAATTCGATGGCAATTAAATTGGAATTCCGCCAGTCGTGCCTATATTATTGTCTGCCATGGTTCAGGCAGGACGACTTGGTACGGAGCCGGTACCGGATCGCATGATATTTGTACGGGACATCAAATACGACCCAAGGAACAATATCCAACGCTTCGAAATGATCAAGTTACATATTTTGGCATTTTAAAGCAATTAACTGGAATTCCAACAATCGTGCAAGTATTATCGCCTGCCATGGTCCAAGCCGGACGCCTTGGTTTGGAGCTGGTACCCGATCGCATGATATTTCACCGTGCATGAAATACAACCCAAGGAACCATAACCAAGGCTTCGAAATGATCAAGTTACATTTTTTGGCATTTTATGGACATTAAATTGGAATTCCGCCAGTCGTGCTTGGATTATCGCCTGCCATGTTCCAGGCCAGATGCCTTGTACAAAGCCGGTACCGAATCGCATGATATTTTTCGGGACATCAAATACGATCTTAGGAACCATAACCAACGATTCGAAATGATCAAGTTACATTTTTTGGCATTTTATGACAATAAAATTGGAATTCCGCTAGTTGTGCCTATATAATCGCTTGCCATGGTCCAGGCCGGACGCCTTGGTATGGAGCCGGTACCATATTGTATGATATATGTCTGGGACATCAAATACGACCCAAGGAACCATAACCAATGCTTCGAAATGATCAATTTACAATTTTTGGCATTTTATGGCAATTAAACTAGAACTCCGCCAGTCGTGCCTATATTATTGTCTGCCATAGTTCAGGTCGGACGCCTTGGTACGAAGCCGCTACCGGATCGCATAATATTTTTCTAGGACATCAAATACGACCCAAGGAACCATAACCAACGCTTCGAAATGATCAAGTTATGTTTTTTGGCATTTTATGGCAATTAAACTGGAATTGCGCCAATCGTGCCTCTATTATCGCCTGCCATGGTCCAGACCAGACGCCTTGGTACGGAGCCGCTACTGGATCGCATGATATTTTTCCGAGACATCAAATGCGACACAAGGAACCATAACCAACGCTTCATAATGATCAAGTTACATTTTTTGGCATTTTCTGGCAATTAAACTGGAAGTCCGCCAGTCGTGCATGTATTATCGCCTACCATGGTCCAGGCCGGACGCCTTGGTATGGAGACGGTACCAGATAGAATGATATTTTTCTAGGACATCAAATACGATCCAAGGAACCATAACCAACGCTTCGAAGTGATCAAGTTACATTTTTTGGCATTTTATGGCAATTAAACTGGTATTCCGCCAGTCGTGCCTGTATTATCACCTGCCATGGTCTAGGCCAGACGCCTTGGTAGAGAGCCGGCACCGGATAATATGATATTTTTCCAGGACATCAAATACGACCCAAGGAACCATAACCAAGGCTTCGAAAAGATCAAGTTTTATTTTTTGGCATTTTATGGCAATTTAAACTGGAATTCTGTCAATCGTGGTTGTATTATCGCATGCCATGGTCCAAGCCGGACGCCTTGGTACGGAGCCGGTACCGGATAGCATGATATTTTTTCGGGACATCAAATACAACCCAAGGAACCATAACCAATGCTTCGAAATGATCAAGTTACTTGTTTTGGCATTTTATGGCAACTAAACTGGGATTCCGCCAGTCGTGTATCGCCTGCCATAGGCCAGGCCGGAAGCCTTGGTATGGAATCCGTACCAGATTGCATGTTATTTTTCTGGGACATCAAATACGACCTTAGGAACCATAACCAACGCTTCGAAATGTCAGGTTACATTTTTTTGCATTTTATGACAATGAAACTCGAATTCCGCTAGTCGTGCCTGTATTATCGCCTGTCATGGTCCATACCGAACGCCTTGGTACGGAGCCAGTGCCGGATTGCATGATATTTTTCCTGGAGATCAAATACGACCCATGGAACCATAACCAATGCTTTGAAATGACCAAGTTACATTTTTTGGCATTTTATGGCAATTAAACTGGAATTTCGCTTGTCGTGCCTATATTATCGCCTGCCATGGTCCAAGCTGGACGCCGTGGTACGGAGCCAGTACCGGATTGCATGATATTTATTCGGTACATCAAATGCGACCTTACGAGCCATAACCAACGGTTGGAAATGATCAATTTACATTTTTTGGCATTTTATGACAATGAAACTGGAATTCCCCTAGTCGTCCCTGTATTATGGCCTTCCATGGTCCAGGCCGGAAGCCTTGGTACGGAGCCGGTATCGAATAGCATGATATTTGTCCGGGACATGAAATACAATCCAAGAAACCATAACCAACGCTTCGAAATGATCAAGTTACTTTTTTTGGCATTTTATGGCAATTAAACTGGAATTCCGCCAGTCGTGCCTATATTATCGCCTGCCATGGTCCAAGCTGCACGCCTTGGTACGGAGCCAGTACCGGATTGCATGATATTTGTTCGGGACATCAAATACGACCTTAGGAGCCATAACCAACGGCTGGAAATGATCAATTTACATTTTTTGGCATTTTATGACAATGAAACTGGAATTCCCCTAGTTGTCCCTGTATTATGGCCTTCCATGGTCCAGGCCGGAAGCCTTGGTACGAAGCCGGTACCGAATAGCATGATATTTGTCCGGGACATGAAATACAACCCAAGGAACCATAACCAATNATTCCACCATTCGTGCCTGTATTATCGCCTGCCATGGTCCAGGCCGGACGCCTTGGTATGGAGCGGTTACCAGATAGCATGATATTTTTCCGGGACATCAAATACGACCCAAGTAACCACAACCAACGCTTCGAAATGATCAAGTTACATTATTTGGCATTTATGGCAATTAAACACGAATTCCGCTAGTCGTGCCTGTATTATCACCTGCCATGGTCCAAGCCGGACGCCTTGGTACGAAGCCGGTACCGAATCGCATGATATTTTTTCGGGACATCAAATACAACCCAAGGAACCATAACCAATGATTAAAAATGATCAAGTTACATTTTTTGGCATTTTATAGAAATTAAACTAGTATTCCGCGTTGTGCCTGTATTATCGCCTGCCATGATCCAGGCCAGACGCCTTGGTATGGAGACGATACCGGATAGCGTGATATTTTTCCGGGACATCAAATACGACCCAAGGAACGATAACCAACGCTTCGAAATGATCAATTTAATTTTTTTTTCATTTTATGGAAATTAAACTGGGATTCTACTAGTCGTGCCTGTATTATCGACTGCCATGGTCCAGGCCGGACGCCTTGGTACAGAGCCGGTACCAGCTAATATGATATTTATCTGAGACATCAAATACGACCCAAGGAACCATAACCAACACTTCGAAATGATCAAGTTACATTTTTTGGCATTTTGTGGCAATTAAATTGGAATTCCTCCAATCATGCCTGTATTATCGCCTGCCATAGTGCAGGCTGGACGCCTTGGTACGGTGCCGGTACCGGATAACATGATATTTCTCCGGGACATCAAATACGACCCAAGGAACCATAACCAAGTTTAGAAATGATCAAGTTACATTTTTTGGTATTGTATGGAAATTAAACTAGAGTTCCGCCAGTCGTGCCTCTATTATCGCCTGCCATGGTCCAGGCCGGACGCATTGATATGGAGCCGAAACCGAATCACATGATATTTGTTCGGGACATCAAATACGACCTTAGGAACCATAACCAACGCTTAGAAATGATCAAGTTAAATTTTTTGGCGTTTTATGGCTATGAAACTGGAATTCCGCTAGTCGTGGTTGTATTATCGCCTGCAATTGTCCAGGTCTGACGCCTTGGTATGGAACCTGTACCGGATTGCATGATATTTTTTTGGGACATCAAATACGACCAAGGAACCATAACCAACGCTTCGAAATGATCTAGTTAAATGTTTTGGAATTTTATGGAAATTAAACTGGGATTCCGCCAGTCGTGCCTGTATTATCTCCTTCCATGGTCCAGGTCGGACGCCTATGTCGGGGACATAAAATACGACTTTAGGAACCTTAACCAATTCTTTGAAATTATCAAGTTACATTTTTTGGCATTTTATGAATATGAAACTCGAATTCCGCCAGTCGTGCCTGTATTATTGCTTGCCATGGTCCATATCGAACGCCTTGGTACGAAGCCGGTACCAGATTGCATGATATTTGTCCGGGACATCAAATATGACCCATGGAACCATAACCAATGCTTCAAAATGATCAAGTTACATTTTTTGGCATTTTATGGCAATTATACTGGAATTCTGGTAGTCATGCCTGTATTATCGCCTGCCATGGTCCAAGCTGGACGCCTTGGTACGGAGGCGGAACCGGATCGCGTGATATTTTTTTGGGACATCAAATATGACCCAAGGAACTAAACCAACGCTTTATTAAGTTACATTTTTGGCATTTTATGGCAATTAAACTTTAATTCTGCCAGTCGCACCTGTATTATTGCCTGCCATGGTCCAGGCCGGACGCCTAGGTACGGAGCCAGTACCTGATCGCATGATATTTGTCCGGAACATCAAATACGACATTCAGAACCATAACTAATGCTTCGAAAAGATCAAGTTACTTTTTTGGCATTTTTTGACAATGAAACTGGAATTTCGCCAGTCATGCCTGTATTATCGCCTGCCATGGTCCAAGCTGGACGCCTTGGTACGGAGCCGGTACCGGATAGCATGATATTTGTCCAGAAAATCAAATATGACCCAAGGAACCATAACCAACGCTTCGAAATGATCAAGTTACATTTTTGTCATTTTATGGCAATTAAACTGGAATTCCACAAGTCGTGCATGTATTATCGCCTGCCATGGTCCAGGCCGGACGCCTTTGTATGAAGCCGGTAGCGCATCACATGATATTTTTTCGGGACATCAAATACAACCCAAGGAACCATAACCAACGCTTCGAAATGATAGAGTTACATTTTTTAGCATTTTATGGCAATTGAACTGGAATTCTGCCAGTCGTGCCTGTATTATAGTCTGCCACGGTTCAGGCCGGACGCCTTGGTACGGAGCCGGTACCGGATCGCATGATATTTGTCCGGGATATCAAATACGACCCAAGGAACCATAACCAACGCTTCGAAATAATCAAGTTACGTTTTTTGGCATTTTATGGCAATTAAACTTGAATTCCGCCACTCGTGCCTGTATTATCGCCTGCCTTGGTCTAGGACGGACGCCTTGGTACGGAGCCGGTACTGGATCGCATGATATTTGTCCGGGACAACAAATACGACCCAAGGAACCATAACCAACGCTTAGAAATGATCAAGTTACATTTTTTGGCATTTTATGGAAATTAAACTAGAATTCCACCAGTCGTGCCTGCCATGATCCAGACCGGATGCCTTGATACGGAGCTGGTACCGGATCACATGATATTTGTATGGGACAGAAAATACGACCCAAGGAACCATAACCAACGCTTAGAAATGATCAAGTTACATTTTTTGGCATTTTATGGAAATTAAACTAGAATTCCACCAGTCGTGCCTGCCATGATCCAGACCGGATGCCTTGATACGGAGCTGGTACCGGATCACATGATATTTGTATGGGACAGAAAATACGACCCAAGGAACCATAACCAACGCTTAGAAATGATCAAGTTACATTTTTTGGCATTTTATGGAAATTAAACTAGAATTCCACCAGTCGTGCCTGCCATGATCCAGACCGGATGCCTTGATACGGAGCTGGTACCGGATCACATGATATTTGTATGGGACAGAAAATACGACCCAAGGAACCATAACCAACGCTTAGAAATGATCAAGTTACATTTTTTGGCATTTTATGGTAATTAAACTTGAATTCCACTAGTCGTGCCTGTATTATCGCCTGCTATACTCCAGGTCGGACGCCTTGGTACGGGGCCGTTATCGGTGTGAACAACTAATTTTTTACCACACCCAAATTCTATACTATTTTGGAATAAATATTTCTTTTAGGTCTAATCTTAATACTTTAAATTTTTATCTTACTGTTAATAGGTTTTATTTAATAAAAT
>ML497718.1:142135-152979 GCA_005239535.1 Nicotiana rustica | reverse complement strand
CATTAAAGCTCATAAAATGCGAGGGATATAATGATTAAAATCACGAATTCTAGCCACACATCAACATGACCGCTGCGGGACTCAACAGTGATATCATATGGCCTAAGCATGGTTTCTAACATGAATGGCAGTCAGATTTCTAGAAGACAGAGGGAACATGTAATCAACAATTGGCTATTCGACTTACAGTCTCACGGGACGGACCAAGTCACAATCCCCCACGGTGCATGCCCACATGCCCATCAGCTAGCATGTGCATCACCTCCAAATAATCACATCATACCAAATTCCGGGGTTTCAGACCCTCAGGACCAGATTTAAGACTCTTACTTACTTGAAACCGCGCAAAATCCTTCTCTGAAATGCCTTTGCCCCTCGAATCAGTCTCCAAATACCCCGAATCTAGGCACAAGCAGTATGATAGAATTAATATAGGCTAAAGGAATCAATGCCATAATAAATATACGAAATTATAATCCAAAATCCGAAATAGGCTCAACCGGCCCCCGGGCCCACGTCTCAATATTTGACAAAAGTCAAAATCCGAAAGCTCATTCATTCCTGAGTCTAACCATACCAAATTTATCAAAATCCGACACCATTTGGTCATCCAAATCCCAAAAATTCACTCTCCAATTCTCAAGCCCTAAACCCCCAAATATCACCTCAAAATCTCACAAATTAGGTGAAAATCAGTGGGGAAACATCATTATCGAAGATAAATAGATACAAGGAGCTTACCTCAGTAATCACTTCAAAATCCTCCTCAAACTCCTCCGAATTCCGAGTTCAGAATAGTGGAAATGGTGAAAATCCAGAAGTCCCGTATTTATATGTTCTGCCCAGGCCTTTCGCACTTGCGGCCTTATTTCCCCACCTGCAGGACCGCTCCTGCGCAAAACTATCTGCACCTGTGGAAACCACTTAAGCCACTGGGCTCGCACCTGCGCTCCAAGTCTCACATCTGCGAAGTCGCTTCTGCGACCCTTCGTCCGCTTCTGCAGAAATGACAAAATTTTCCCTTTTCGCATATGCGGGCCATCCTCGCATCTGCAGGCTTGAAGATGCGCATCCATTCACGCACCTGCGCCCCATGTCCTTCATGGCCTTGCCCCCATCTGCGACCTTTCTCTCCGCTTCTGCGCATCCGCACCAGCGGTCTCCCCACCGCGGGTGCGAAACACCAGAACACCAGAAACTCAACAATTGCCTAAGACCCCGCTTCAATCCGTTAAGCCTGCGAAACACACCCGAGGACTCCGGAACCTCAACCAAACCTTCCAACAAGTCTTATAACCCAATAAAAAAACTTATTCGAACCCTCGAATCACCCCAAAACAACATTAAAACGCGGATTATACTCGGATTCAAGCCTAAAGAACTTCTAAACTTCAAAATTCCACAAACGATGCCGAAACCTATCAAACCACGTCCGATTGAACTCAAATTTTGCGCTTAAGTCATAAATGACACAACGAACCAACTTGAATTCCTGGAAATCCAATCCGACCTCGATATCAAAATTTTCACTATGAGTCAGATTTTCCAAAATTCTAACTTTCGCCAATTCAAGCCTAATTCTACTATGCACCTCCAAATCACATTCCGAATGCACTCCTAAGTCCAAAATCACCTAACGGAGCTAATTGAACCATCAAAATTCAAATCAACAGTCGTTTACACATAAGCCGACATCTAGACGACTTTTTCAACTTAAGCTTCCAATTAAGAGACTAAGTGTCTCAATTCACTCTAATATCACTCCGGACTCGAACCAACCAACCTGGTAAGTCATATAACAGCTGTAGAACACAATAGGAGCAGAAAATGGGGAAACGGGGCTACAACTCTCGAGACGATCGGCTGGATCATCACAGCCTATCGTGGAACTTGGCAAGCCACTACTCAACATAACATAGTAAAAACTTTAAAAATAAAGACGAAAGCAATTAAATTGAAGAAAAGCCTTTTTGAAACAGAAATCATCCGAAATATGATACAAACTATCCCAAAACCAGGGTGTCACAGAGTACATGAGCATCTACACCAAAATACAGTCTACTACAATATCTAGGGAATAAAACTTGAAGTACAAATAGAGATAAAGAAGGAGAGTCAAGGCGTACGAATGTCGTGCAACTACCTTGATAGTCTTCAAATCCTAATGATCAGCGGTCACCGTCACTCGAAGCACTGAATCTACGCACGAGGTGCAGGGTGTAACGTGAGTACAAGAAACTTAGTAAGTAACAAGTCCAACCTTTGGACTGAAAGGTAGTGACGAACTCAACCGATACAAATATAATAAAAATAACAATGCAGAAACATAGGCATGCTTTCAAATTAAATAGATAGTTCAAAACAGTAAAATAGATAATATGTGCACCATTTGAAGGATAAATTCTTCTACTTCTACATGGCAATGCACATACTGTATGTGATGCACCACGCTGACAGTCTCATGTGCTCACCCTCTCAAATACTCAACCATTCAGTATTGTATATGGCCCATACAACTCAGGGAAGATCCATCCCAGAATATATACATCACTGACCATTAGTTACCCAGCACCGAAGAAGGACAATCCGGCCCGTGGAGAAGATCCATCTCTAGGTATCAAATGCTTCAGAAAAAATCCACGTCCATGGGATATCCATCCCTCAATAATATCAACCGCGCTCACTGGGGGTGTGTACAGACTCTGGAGGGGATCCTTCAGCCCAAGTGCTATCATAATCAATATAATTGATGCGTCATGCAACCCGATCCCATAACTGTCACTCATAATCAGGCTCTCGGCGTCACTCAGTCATCACTCTCTCCATTCTCACTCACAGGCTCACAATGTCATGGAACTAGCCTGGAAATAATGATAAGATGTATCAACAAATAATAACAGAGACTGAGATATGATATGAAATGCATGAACATGACTGAGTATGAAATATCAGTGAAATTAGTAAGGTGACAGCAAGAAATGACCACTATGGGTCCTAACAGTACCATAAAGCCTAAACATGATATCTAGCATGATCGACAACTCAATTACTTTATCACATGATAAAAACACAGATATCAACCAAAATAGAACCACCACAAAGTGACATGGAATCAACCAGGTCACAATTCTCATGGTGCACGCCCGCACGCCCGTCACTTTGCATGTGTGTCACCTCAATACCATTTATATAACACATAACCGGGGTTTCGAGCCCTCAAAACCAAGTTTGAAAGTGTTACTTACCTCAATCTAGGCAAAGCTCTACTCGAAAATGCCTTTGCCTCTCAAATCGGTCTCCAAACGTCCTGAATCTAGCCACAATCAGTACAATAACATTAATATAAGCTGAAGGGATCAATTCCACAAGAAAAATACTAAATTATAGCCAAAAATCCGAAATCGGCTCAACCGGGCCCACGTCTCAAAATCCAACAAAAGTCACAAAACCCTAAGGCCCATTCACTCACGAGTCTAAACAGTCCAAATTTACTCAATCCGATAACGAAATCCCAGTCAAAACCTCAAAAATATAACTCAACAACTCTTCCTCTTTTTCCCCGATTTTTCACCCCAAATCACAAATTAGATGATGGAATTAAAGGCGTAATCATGGAATTTAGCTAGAACCAAGTAAGAATCACTTACCCCAATCAACTCCTTGAAAATCCCTTCAAGAATCGCCCAAATTCGTGGTCTGTAGCTCAAAATATGAAAAATGGGTTTAAAACCTCGTTTTTTGAAATTTAACATTGCTGCCCAGATATCCTTCATTGCGAACGCGACCCAACTCTCTCGTTCGCGTAGACCAATCTGCCTGCCTCTCAATTTAACACATCGAAACGCGACCAAAGCTCCGCGAACACGAAGCTTTGCCAATACCCCTCTTCGTGAACGCGACCCCTGCCCCGAGAACGCGTAGGCCAAGGGCCTGGGGTCCTCATCAGCCTCACTCCTCTTCGCGCACGTCTTACCTTTCTCGCGATCGTGATGCCTCCATTGACCACACCTTCACGAAAGTGGGCTTCTCTTCGTGAATGTGAAGAAAAAACTTCCATCAACCTCCAAGTACACTTCGCGAATGCGAGACCTCCCTCGCGAACGCATAAGAGAAAACTAGATGAGCCAAAAACCATAACTTCAGCTATTTCACCAACTCAAACCTAGTCCATTAACCATCCGAAATCAACTCGAGGCCCGAGAGACCTCAACCAAACATAAAAACAAGCCCTAAATCACGATACGAACTTAGTCGAGTCCTCAAATTACCTCGAACAACATAAAAATGCGAATTACACACAAATTCAAGCCTAATGAACTTTGAAGTTTCCAAATTCTACAAACGATGCCGACCTATCAAATCACGCCTGATTGACCTCAAACTTGCACATAAGTCATAAATGATACCACAAGCCTACTCCAACTTCCGGAAATCCAATCCAACCCGATATCAAAAAGTCCACTCCCGGTCAAACTCACCGAAATTCCAATTTTTATTGTTTCAAGCCTAATTCTACTACAGACCTCCAAATCACATTCTGGACGCGTTCATAAGTCCAAAATCGCCTAACAGAGCTATCAAACCATGAAAATTTAATTTCAAGGTTGTTTACACATAAGTCGATATCCGGCCGACTATAACTTAAGCTTTTAATTAAGAAACTAAGTATCTCAATTCACTCTGAAATCATTATTTCTTAATATCATTGTTTGGCGTTCTTGGGGAACTGAAAAATACTATCTGAGCCGAAAGTACTATTTCTTCATATCATTGTTTTAAACCATTTCTTGAATTCGTTCTTGTCGTTTTGGATGATGGGACATCTAATCGATTAGCTTTGAATTCCTTGTGTCTTTATTTTAGCTTTTCTTTCTTAATGTTTGACAGACACAATACGACTAAGAAATCATAAAAGTAAACAAGAAAATATTGCACTATATATGTAGAGGAATTAAGAAGAGTTGGGTGTTAATCGTATAACGGCCACACAAAAACACTTTTCTTATGGGAAGTACGATAATATCAATCACCCAACATGTAGAATTTGCGGCGACACATAACAGATTGAGAACATTGTGAATCAAGTAATAGGGTTAATTATATTGTTGTTTCATCACATAAGTTGTTGATACATACTCTAATTCACTAAATAAAGTCGTGGTCTCTTTAACAACTTAGACTTTTTGATAAGGTGGTCACAACATTCAACATGATATTAGTTCAAGTAAAGGTACTGAGTTCAAGTTCTTCCTCCTACTAATATCAAAACAAATTTTCACGTGTCTAACTAAAAACGAGTCAAACCTGCACGTGAGGAGCGTGTTATAGATATAAAACAAATAAATAAGTGTATTTTTTTATGATGTAATTTTCGAGCTATCTTGCATGCACCTTAACTGTTTTATTGGGTACCTGCTATCTCCCATCAATATAGGTACCGAGTAACTCTATCTATCAAGGCTTAGCCATGCAGATGGAAGAAATCACGTACTGTTATTTGTCTCTACCGGAGAATTGAACCATGTATTTCATGATTTACATTCACTTCATTAATTAACCACTAGACCATACTCTTAAGCGTTAAATTGCCCCTTTAGTACCAGTTTATTCTTTGTTGTAGTCGTAAAGATAATTTAGCAACAGTTATCATGAACAAGTAACTCCAGTATATATAGTAGATGCGTAAAACAAAGATTTCAAGTCTAAACCGTTGCGACTTGAGCATTTCTTTTTTCTTGACTTGAGCATATGGACATCAAAAGATTTTGAGTAATCTCTTTTTTAGTAGATATGAACACTTCGCCAACAGAAATAATTCCCACGTTATTAGGTTAGCAAAGAGCAACAGATATTTTCTAAAGCATGTAAGATATGCCATCGTACTTTAAAATGGTGAACCAAAGAAGAACGAATATTGGGGACAAAGGAGCAAGTTATAATACAATGCGCAAAAAAAGAGGAAAAGGATTGAATTAAAAAGTATTTCACGTTCTCTCTCTAGAACGAGGTGCTCCTCTCAGTGTGAATTGATGGTGGCGAGGAATGCAAAATCAAGGGGGGAGGGGGGACAACAATCAAAGTGAAATGGAACAACAAATTCGAACCGGCCCTCAAACTACAGATGCCAAGAAATTTAAGAACCCTAATGTGATTCAAGGGATGACAGGCCTACCGTTAGAGCGACTAGTTACGCCACCGATAGTGCAGCAACAGAGGCGAGACCAAATAATGGGGACCCAAAACTCACAGAAATCCTAGGTAGATATGGTCGAAGAGGAAGCTGAGAGTTCAAATAAAGGTAATACACAAACCCTAACTAATGGTTAATGGAGCAGAATGGTAGGGGACATACCAAGTACAAAGAGATTCGATTTGAAACAGAATGAAGAGAAACATGTTAATGTTAAAATTACAATGGAGGATATTCAAGAGGAAGTGGAGTACTGGAATACAACGATAATCTGTTATGTGTTGGGCACTAACCCGCCTCGAGTAGTCATGGAGGGTTATTTTAAACGGATATGGGGTGCATTAGGAATTGATAAAATTTCCCTGATAAATAGAGGGGTTTTCACTGTAAGATTTACAACAATGGAAAACAGGAGGAAGGTAGGGGAGCAAGGGGTTAGAATGTTTGATCATAAGCCGATAGTTGTGAAACAATGGAGCCAGGAGGTTGAATGCAACAAGGAATCTATGGAGAAGATACCAGTCTCTGTGAGATTTAATGGACTAGACCTAAAGTATTGGAGGAAAAACGCATTGACAAAGATTGCAGGGTTGATAGGGAAACCATGAAAGGCTGATAGTTCTACAGCAAGGAAGGAGAGGCTGACATTTGCAAGGGTACTTGTTGAAATGGCCCCAAATCAGCAGTACCCATCCATGGTCATCTTTGAAAATGAGAAGGGGAAGATAATCAAACAAGACGTCATATATAAATGGAAACCAGTTTTGTGAACAAAGTTTAATAACTTTGGGCACTCGATGAATGACTGTAGAAGGAAAAAAGAGTAATCAACGTAGAGTAAAGGGAAGGGGATTAGGAAAAACAACAGGGAAGACGACAAATTGTAGAAGGGGATGTAAGGAAGCTAGATGTAACAACAAGTGTACGAACAAGGGTACAAGAAAGCATAATAAATAATCAAGAAAAGGGAGAAAAAATGCAGATGAAAGGGGAAGAAGGATAAATAGCTGAGAAAGGAATAGAGAAACGCAAACAACCAACAAAAGGAAGGTCCCAAATGCAACTGAATTGGCGGAGGAAACCAATCCAAATTGGTAACACATTTGAAGCACTAGAACATGAAGTGGATGTAATGGAGAGGCAGAGGAAGGAGCCTAATCACCAAGATAAAAGTTTACAACAAGTAGGAAAAGATACATTAAGTGGGAGGGGTGAGACTGTCCTCCCCTCCCCTCCCCTCCCCTCCCCCCTCATGGATAAGATTGGGTTTTGGAATACGAGGGGCCTAAAAAAACCAACTTAACAAAGAGAGGTGCAACTACACATGCATAACTCTCATGTTGGGATGTTTGGGCTCCTAGAGACAAGAATTAAGAGGGACAAGGTTCACCCGATTTACTATGCGGTAAAGCATATTGGCCTTAATGAAGAGTTTGACGTATATATGGATTCAATGATCTAGGCATGAGGAGACAATTGTGGGAAACCATAGAGGAGGTATAAATATTGGTAAAAAGTCCATGGGGGATTTCAAAAATGTACTATATGCAGAGGAGGGAATAGGGAGACCCATAACATTAGCTGAAGTCATAGAATTCAAAAAATGCACAGCAAAATGTGAGTTACAAGAAATGAAATCATCCGGATCATTTTTCACAGGCTTTTTGACCATTGTCCAGCAATAATCCGATGGGAGATGATAACCAAATAAGACAAAAAATGTACATTTATTTTAATATGTGGAGTCTAGCTACATAAATCAAAGCAAAAGTCAAGGAAAATTGGGAAAAAGAAATCAAAGGAACCAAAATGTACTAGGTGGTAGGAAAGCTGAACATATTGAAGACAGTATTTAGGCAGTTGAGTAGGGATAAATTTGCAGAAGTAGAGGTGAAGAATGAAGAGGCAATGATGAAGCTGAAATAGTGTCAACAGAAAATACGAAAGGATCCTTACACATGGACCTGAATATAAAAGAAGTAACATTGAGCAAAGAATGTAAATACTGGCAGCAGGCTACTAAAGCATTCTTGAGGTAAAAGAGCAAGATTAGTTAGCTGCAATATGGTAATAAAAACACCAAATTGTTCCATGGCTACATGAAAGCTCGAAGAAGTAGCAATAGAATATTCTCAGTAACAGATAGTGATGGTAATGAACAGACCAACCCAGATGGAATAGCAGAGGCTTTCATGCAGTTCTACACAAAATTATTAGGGAATGCACCAGAAGAGAGAACACATGTAAACAGTGCAAATGTAAGGAAATGGGCAATACTCTCAAAGCAGTACAGAACTATGCTGATTGGAGAAGTTACATACAAAGAGATAAAGCAGGCAGTGTGGAGTATATCATGGGGAAAATGACATGGTAAGGATAGATATGAAAGCCAATTCTATAAATATGCGTGAAAAATTATAAGTTCAGATGTAATAAGATGTGTGAAGGAATTCTTTACAAATGGAAAACTGCTCAAATCCTGAACGATACTAGCATAAACTTGATATCAAAAGGGAAACATGCAACAGGAGCAGGTGACTACAGACCAATTGCTTGTTGTTTACAATATACAAAGTGATATCCAAGGTGATTTGTAATAGACTGAAGAATGTGCTGCCAAATTTCATCTCTCCATGCCAAATCGCTTTTGTTAAGGGGAGAACAATTGTTCAGAATATTCTAGTATGTCAAGATCTGGTAAGAATGTATAACAGAAAGGCTGCTACAAGGAGCTACATGATCAAATTGGATCTGAGAAAAGCATATGATAGTGTTGAGTGAAAATTTGTTAAGGAAATGCTAATGGCACTAAATTTCCCTCCAAGATTTGTAAATAGATAATGGAATGCATCACTACAACTAGGTACACTATAGCAATGAATGGGGGCAGATATGGGAACATTATGGGGAAGAGAAGATTAAGGCAAGGAGACCCTATATCCCCATTAATTGTTTTAATATGCATGGAGTATCTGTCAAGATGTTTCGAGTTTGTTGGGCAACATGAAGGATTTTTATATCACCCCAAATGTAAGAGCATGCAGCTAAATTATTTATGTTTTGCGGATGATGTACTAGTATTTTTCAAAGGAGAATGGCAGGCAACAATGTTACTTCTAAGAGGACTCAAGACTTTCTCTATGGCATCTGGTCTGACAATAAACAATGAAAAATCAAACCTGTACTGTCCAAATATGGAGAAGAAATGCATTGAAGACAGATGTGAAACATCAGTATACAAAGAAGGTAAGTTGCCTTTAAGCATCTTTGGGTGCCTATATTACTAGGAAGACTACCAGTAATGAATTGTGAAGGATTAGTGGAGAAGGTGGTGAGTAGTGTTAATGTGTGGGGGACAAGAAACCTATGTTATGCTGGTCGGACATGGATGATTAATTCTATGCTAATGCAATTACATGTATACTAGGCATCGATCTTCAAACTCCCAAAAGAAGTACTCAAGGCCATAATAACTGTGTGCAGGAACTACCTATAGGATAGACTAATAAACATCAACAAAGTGTCACTGGCAGCATGGGACACTGTATGTAAAGATACAAACAAAGAGGGGCTAGGCATACATGATTGCATGATATGGAATGAAACAACCCTGGCTAAATATGTGTTGCACATAGCAAACAACACTGAGAACCTAAGGGTAAGGTAGATCAACAACATTTATATAAAATATGCCAATTGGTGGAATTATAAGGCCCAGAATGATTGTAGCTGGTATTGGAAGAAAATATGCTCTATAAGAGATACATTCATAGATGGATACATAAATAATGGGTGGCTCCAGGAAAATGGAGTCTATTCGGTCGCAAGTGGTTACAAGTGGAAGAAAGAAGGAGCAAACTGGCAAGAACAGAGATGGGTCTGGAATACCTGGAATATACCAAAACACAGTTACATATATTGGATCGCAGCTCATATCAGATTGATGACATTGGACATTGGATCGCAGCTCATATGAGATTGATTACATATGTTGAATTTGTGGGATACAGGAGGAAACAATAGAGCATTTATACTTTGATTGTGTGACATCAAAAACTAACTTTCAGGAGATAATGAATTGGCTGGGAATTGCAGTAAATCCAACCACACTTGAGGGAGCTTGGAAGAGAGTTTACAAATCAGTAAAAGGGAGACTATGTCAAAACTTTTCTCTTCCAGCATATTCAGCTTTAATCTATGCAATATGGAGAGCGAGAAATGAAGCAATGTGGAATGATCGGGTAACAAGATCTCAAGTAATTTGCAAGAAAAATAAAGAGGAGTGTAGATACAGTACACTTAACTTAGAAAATAGAAGCAAAAGACAGATGGAATGGAATCAAAACTTGTACATATAGATAGGTTATAACGATCCGGTCGATCGTTTTGAGAGTTATAGCCTCAATCCCCTGTTTACTGCTTCCCCCATATCTTTTTCTGCTTATGTGACTTGCCGGGAGGTTTGGTTCGTGGTTCGGAATGTTTTGGGACACTTAGTCCCTAAAACAGAAGCTTAAGTTGTAAGATTTTGACCGTAAATGGAGCTGTGTGAAGACGACTCTAGAATGGAATTTCATCGATTTTGTTAGCTCCATCGGGTGATTTTGGACTTAGGAGCATTTTCGGATTGTGTTTTGGAGGTCTGTAGCTAATG
>ML497718.1:90573-141221 GCA_005239535.1 Nicotiana rustica | reverse complement strand
AAATTACCTTGAGGGGAAGGTGTTAGGCACCCCTCGAGGTCCACAACGGTGGGTCTCGGCCGAACTTAATTAAGAGAATTAGTCTTTAAAGAAAAATACAGCAAATAGACAACTATTATTTAAAAACAGGAATTAAAGGGGTCCTATGTTTTTTAGCCTATAGGATCATTTCTATGCAATACTTGGTAACTTTCCTCAGGTTGGGGTGTTACACATAGTATTAGCGCACAGGTCATCATCTCATTTACTACCCAATTACTACCTTTCAGTTGTTACTTAAAACGTTCTAGTAGCTTTTAACTCGTGCCTTATGCGTGCACTACCCGTCCCTTACCTATGGTCCCAGAGGTGTTTAGTGTCACACCCCGAACCTAGGGGGAGAGACTGGCATCCGATACCTTACTCTACCGAGTACCAACTTAACGTATCTTTCTTATTACATTATCATATACTCGTGACATACGGGCCTAATGGGCCAACATAATTATTTATAAACTCTAAGCATAGGTCGGCAATGACATACAAGTATTCGTATACATGACATCTGTCTACAAGCCTCTAAGGGTATATAAGTATCATAAAGGTCGGGACTCAGCCCAGCCATACCAATCAATACATGTCCTAATTATACTAACCAAATAAGCAACTCCGGATCAAATGGAGCGCACCCACATCTTCCGCTGAGCTGATAGCGTACTTGGAGGACTCTCGACCTATCTATTAGGACCTGCGGGCATGAAACACAACGTCCCCAGGCAAAAGGGACATCAGTACGAATAATGTACCGAGTATGTAAGGAACACAAATAAGTACATAACCGACATGGAAGTAATATAGAGTAACTGACTCAACCTGTAAGTCTGGATAATTCTGTAAATTATGAAATACGTATAATATCATGCATATGCGTATGAATGTCATGTCATGCATAGGTACATATTTCATAACATAATTAGACCTCTGTGGGCATCCCATCATATCATCTCGGCCACTGTGGGCAAATCATCAACGTATACCAGCTGATCAGGTGGTGGTGCGTATATAACGCCATAACTTTTCTCATATCCCATATTTATATGTATACATACATATATATATGTATGCATGTATGTCATGTCGTGCATAGGTACATATTTCATAACATCATCAGACCCTGTGGGCATCCCATCATATCATCNTTTCTGGGACCCATGAACAGAAGATAATAATAATTCACATGGGGAATCAAGAATATAGACACCCCTAGTATTTCTACGAATAGAGTAATTTATGGAGATCGTGCATTTGCTCGTTTCTTCTGTGTCATATAGACCATGCCAAAAAGAAAGGAGGGATAGCCTTAACATACCTGAGTCGATTCTCTTGACAATCCCTCTAACACACGTCAATTGCGACAACACGGAACAATTTGTATGAAGAGTTTGAAGCAACAATAACATTGGCTGAAAGTTTTCCTTCAAGAATTGGCAGTAACGGTTTCGTATTAGGAAGTCTTGGTTGAAGCTCTTAGAGATTATCAAAGTTATCATGTTGCTGTATAATGATTTTGAAATGGTTTCCTTACATATGAAGCTTGGCTGAAACATCTCTTAAGAAATAAGAAAGTAACGTTTAAGCTTTGGTGGATCTCTTTCTTAAGAGATTGAAATATTATCTTCCAAAAAGTGAATGAAAGGAAATAGAACAACTCTTATATTTCCTTGATTGAATTGTTGCCACCGTGACTATCCTTATCCAAGATTCACTTTGGATTCATGCCACATATTTACTAAATGTAAGAGCCATAACGTGATTAAGGAAAGGATGCCACGTTAATCTTTATCCCAAAGATTTTAATAATTAGTTAATATCCCATAAAAAAACTATTAATTATCCTAATTATCCACACAATTATGAATTATCTCAACTTACTTAAAATACTACTCACTTTTAATACACTTTATACTCCTTACTATCATGACCATGTTGTACCTTATATGGTACTAGTCCATAAATACCGGGTATTTTAGCTCTGGCCGTATTTCATCCCAAAATGTCAAACTTCGACAAAATTTATTTTCTTTGACTTGCTTCCCCTCTCAACTTCACGAATTTACTCATCATTTCTTTAAAATAGATAACATATAATCTCCCAATAATCTCTTTCCTTGGACTAGTGTCAATTACATTATGACAAATTCAACGTACAATACTACAGGGTGCAACATCGTCGTAATTTAATACTGTGAGACGTAATATCGACGTAATATTGCGGGGCGTAACATCATTCCCTCCTTTTGAAACATTTGTCCTCGAATGTTGACTGATGCGCTTATCTTCTCATAACCCATAGGTCTTGCGAATACTTTAGTACTCGTCTTGCCATCTAGGCGGTTGTTCTTTGAATGAATTACAAAGGCTAGGGTATTCCCCCTTTAATCCTCTTTCTCACACCACGACTTGTAGTCGGAATCCTTTTAATCTCATAACTGTTGCTATCTAACTTTGTGTGTGCGCCTGACTCTTCTCTTCTCTTCCGGCTTTTAGCCACATCTCTAGGCTTCACTTTGTGAACATATAAAATATTATTTCAAGTTGTCCTTCTGGTGTCGTTAGCTTTACTACATCTAAGTAAGCCATACTATCAGAATTCTTACTTCGATTTATCATTACTGAGGTCTACAACCAACTCCAGGTTACTCTCGTTGTTTATCTTTAAGACTGGTGGTCTAATATCATCTCGTACTGTTGAACTTTTATCCATCCATTGTTGATTCATCTCAATATTGATCTACAATATACCACTGATAACTTGAAACTTCTTACGTAATTACTTGCCACTAGGGGATTAGTTGCATCGAGAAATATTCGAATTGACTTTCCTGATCCACTTAGCGGCGATGTTGTACTTCAATAACCGTATTTTATAGCATCCCAATGTGATTCACTTACATGAGTATTTTAATCCCGTACAATTCATGAGATCCTCTTCACGTCACTACTCAATCGAAGGCCCAAACGTCATCCTTTATCTATCACAATTACACCCTTATTCTACTATCGCGGAAGTGTTCCATTCCTTCTAAATGCCATAAGTCTTAGACTCCTTTGAGTTTATTCAGGCTATACTGAGCTTTGTATAACTTAGAGAAACCATCAGCTCTTCTTGTTTTCATGGGCTTAATCCTAAGGGCTTGTTACCTTCTCACTCGCCCTTTTCTTATCCTTACTCATGTCTTCTAGAACCGTGTCGCTTCACCATACAATAGCTTGCGACTACACGTATCTATTTATATTACTTGCAACCTTTCAACTTGGTTTCACTATAGATTTCCTTATGTCTTTCTGGAATGTCAAGTGAGACATCACCTTGTCTCTAACTCTTCTTTATTATGTTAATCAGGCTGCTCGATACCTAGACCATAGGCTGGAGGATATGCTAGTGACGGTGCTGCTATTATTCCTTGATGTCGAATCCCCACACTTCTATCCTTCTATCCGAAGTAAGGACTATTCACAACCTTCTGTATTTGAGTATCTCGTATGTTGTCCACCTTTACCTTACTTATCTTAAAGTCTCACATCATATCTTTTATCTCTTTCATGACCTCCCTTTTACATAGGTATAATCACATCCACAACTTGAAGCTCTCTTATAATACTTGTACTTCTGGTGCATACACAATCTGGTGGGAGATTCATACCAACTTCTTATGAGGCTGGTACTTCTTCTAACTGGCTTTATCGTAGAGCCGTTATAAAATATAGTTATTGTACTATCTCTTTTGTACCTTTGATATTAGCTTAATTATGCAATGTTCTTAATCACGATTTCTATAATTTTCTGGGTCCAATAATCAGATCCCTGATTTACTTCGTTGATGTAACTCTTTAGTTTCCTCCTTCTTCCGATTATCCGTTATGTAGGCTTAAGCTAGCCTTTCATGGGCGCTGAGGAATATCCATGATACAATCCTTTAATAATTCAATCCTTTGTCTATGATCCGGGCTCAATTGTTTCTTTTAACTTATCGGAATCTTCTATGGATGTATATGTTGTATGTATAATACTCTGAAATCTTGAGTGCATTCATTACGTAACAAACTCTGGATCATTGATCAAATAACTTCTTTCATTCCATCTTAGCTTTCTTTCAACGCAAGCTATTTCTTTTCCTGGTCTTTCTCCCCTTGATGCGTCCATACTTAGCTTATCTTAGTGCCTACATTTTCCAGAGTTTTCATATAACTCATATGATCTCGAATATTACTTTTAATCTTACTTCTCGTTCATTAGCCACGGTAGGTGACACTTTCCTTTGGAGTGCTTACAATATTGTTGCGAGACTGTTGTTACATGACCATCTTCTTTTTAAGTCGTTGTGCTTAGGTTGAAGCCTTCTTCCTTATCTCCCTAGCTAGTCTTTTGTTGTAGTACTTAGGGAGAACTCTTGACTCTCATAAAGTTATGAGCTTATTACGGACGTTTTTTATGTCTTTCCTTGCCTATAATCATCCGTAATTGTTTACCTCCGTGCCCTTGTGTTTATAGGGTTACTTTTGAACTGATATTTTGACTGCCTTCCAGTGTCTTTCTTTTATCCCCGTAATACTCATATGGTACCTTTAACTATCTCGACTCCTATTTGAATATATCTCAATTATTATAATGACATTACTGCGAGGTTGAATTCTCCATGTTGGGTTTTACTATGTTTATCTTACACGATATGCTATCCTCCTGTTTAGCCATAACTGAGCTCTTCTTGTTCAATTATTAACTACTTGTTGGCCCGTTCTCGCATCAATATTCCGCGTAAGCTTACTTGGGTTATTTCTTTTGTCTTAACTTACGTATCACACTGGCTTCTTATTTATTGATAACAACTCGTACAGGAGCCCTTACTTTCTTTTCTTGACGCCGCGCCTACATAATGTTCTGGAATCATAGCACATATGTAATATTTGAATAAGTGCAATCTCATTCCTTTCTCATTCTTATCGCATCCTTCCTTTATTATTCCATAGTTACTAGATCCACTTAATTCTGAGTTACTGTCACATCATTCCATATTCCCCCCTTCAGGGGAGTACTAAGAGTTGGAGCTATGATGACCTACCTACAGATGTTTTTCCTCTTCATCTTTGGCGTCCTTTCATGTCATCAATGACCCTTACTCGCCTTGCGATAATCCTTCTATACCAATGATAACATATTTCACACTTAGTGTAACTGACATATATAGTCCCTTAAGGTTAACTTTGCTCATATTGCTTGCTTTAGGGAAGTGTTTTCCTGAATGACCATTTTCTGAATTTCTCATGAATTTTCTTCTTTTGTCCATTCTATTAACGCCGGGGCAAAATTTGAAAATTCTAATGATACTGACTATTATCCAATTATTCAGTCCTTAATTCACATTTAGTTATCCCGTTCACATGCCCAACTGATTTGTATTACTTTGAGGGTCTAACTTTTCCTTTTGCTCATGAACTTGTTTATCGAAATGAGGATATGACTTTATGACCTATACTCTTTTGTTGTCTCAAGGCCTGTCACTTCTTGTCTTTTCCTTCACCTAACTACAAACTCTGTAATACTGTCATTTTCTTATCTACCATTGCCATCCATGTATCACATCTTACTCATAATTGATTCATTAACTCTCTTCTTATTTTCCTGCTAACATTTCTATCTATCACTTTATTCTGAAAACTTATTGACAAGATATTCTTTTGCTTTTAGCTCCCCTTTGCTCCATCCACTAGCCCTTCGGGTTGCTTAACATTATCTATCTACTAGGGACGTGAGTCATACTAAGATGATATTTATCCGTTCGAGGCTTCTAGTGCCTATCTTTGTATTACTCATATCTAGTTGTACTATTTTAGAGTGCACCATCGGGGTGTCTCACAAGGAGATCTATTAGCACTTTGTCTGTCGGAAATGTCAACTGATACAAACAATTCATCCACCATTTTGATTACTCTAATCCCAGCAGGATTCTGATATCCCGCCCTTTTTTTTAAACCATATATATTAGCTCCCATAAGGCGTAACTTAGATCGATATGACCAATTATACATACCTTTGTAACTGTTGAAGGTAACTCAAAAGGCTTATATTCCTCTGCCTGAGTTGTAAATAATGTTATTCTTCATTACCAGGCGCCTCGTACCCTTCTTCATCTTGCTTCTTTGACTTGTTGAAATTTGTATCTATCTTCAGAATCTCTCATTGCTTTTCACCATAGGGGTGGATAGATATCCTTGACTTAAGGCTCCTTATCAAGAGGCTTACACATATTAATACACACATGATCTACTGTTGACCTTGCATTTACTCATCGTAAACATCATAAAAAATCGAGTCACTATGACTCAACTCTTCCATAACCACGTTCAACCTCTTACCAACTGTAGGTATCGTCTTATTATGAATGAAATAGAAGCTAGGAGTTTGGATTCTTATAAGTGAGCTCTACCATACGATCTAGAGTAAGAAGAAAGAGTGACAATCCTAAATGCCTTGCAGCCCCCTGCTTATAAGTGTGGTGCACGATACACCCATAAACAATACTCTACCAGACACGGCTTGTAGACTCCCTAGGACAAAACTGCTCTGATACAACTTCTGTCACACCCCGAACCTGGGGGATGAGACGGGCACCTGGTACCTTACTCAACCGAATACCAATGTAACGTATTTTTTTATTACATTATCATATACTCGTGACATACGGGCCTAATGGGCCAAGATAATTATTTATAAACTCTAAACATGGGCTGATAAGGTCATACAAGTATTCGTATACATGACATTTGTCTACAAGCCTCTAAGGTTATATAAGTATCATAAAGGTCGGGATTGAGCCTTGCCATACCAATCAATACATGTCCTAATTATACTGACCAAATAAGCAACTCCGGAACAAATGGAGCGCACCCACATCTTCCGGTGAGCTGATAGCCTACTTGGAGGGCTCTCGACCTGTCTATTAGGACCTACGGGCATGAAACGCAGTGTCCCCAAGAAAAAGGGACGTCAGTACGAATAATTTACCGAGTATGTAAGGCAAACAAAGAAGTACATGATCGACATGGAAGTAATATAGAGTAACTGAATCAACCTGTAAGTCTGGATAATTCTGTAAATCATGAAATACGTATAATGTCATGCATATGCGTATGAATGTCATGTCGTGCATAGGTACATATTTCATAACATCACCAGACCTCTGTGGGCATCCCATTATATCATCTCGGCCACTGTGGGCAAATCATCAACGTATACCAGCTGATCAGGTGGTGGTGTGTATATAACGTCATAACTTTTTCCATATCCCATATACATATATATACATACATATATACGTGTATATAACGCCGTCTGAGTCATGGATCAATGTACATGTATAAATGCATGAAATGCATAAGAAATACGTCAATAAGATTTTCTCAGAATGCCATAAAAATCAATATGCCTTACGGATAAACATCATCAAATACGTATTTTTCTGGGACCCATGAACAGAAGATAATAATAATTCACATGGGGAATCAAGAATATAGACACCCCTAGTATTTCTATGAATAGAGTAATTATGTAGATCGTGCATTTTCTCGTTTCTTCTGTGTCATATAAATCATGCCAAAAAGAAAGGAGGGATAGCCTTAACATACCTGCGTCGATTCTCTTGACAATCTCTCTAACACACGTCAATTGAGACAACACGGAACAATTTGTATGAAGAGTTTGAAGCAACAACATTGCTATGCAACAATAACATTGGCGGCTGAAATTTTTCCTTCAAGAATTGGCAGTAACAGTTTTGTATTAGGAAGTCTTGGTGGAAGCTCTTAGAGATTATCAAAGTTATCATGTTGCTATGTAATGTTAGCTCGGGCCGTATTTCATTCCAAAGTGTCAAACTTTGACAAAATTTATTTTCTTTGACTTGCTTCCCCTCTCAACTTCACGAATTTACTCATTATTTGTTTAAAATAGCATAATCCATATAATCTCCAAATAATCTCTTTCCTTGGACTAATGTCAATTACCTTACGACAAGTTCAATGTACAATACTACAGGGTGCAACATCGTCGTAATTTAATACTGTGAGACGTAATATAGACGTAATATTGTAGGACGTAACATTTAGGACCTATATTTAAGGTGGTTATAGACTCACCTATGTTGCTTAAAATGAGAAAACTAAGCGACAAACAAAAGTTAAGTAGGACTGTCACATAAAGGGAAAATAGGGGGGCTCATGTTAACCTCCACAAGTAAACAAAAACAAGTGCACGCTATTCAAACAAATAGTCTTTTAAGATCCTATAGGCAGGATATCTAGATGAGCATAAAGAGAATATATAACAACCTTATCAAAGTGAGCAGTGGTGCCTATCAGTTTGCCTACTGACTTAGTTAAAAACTCTGAATCTGGGCAGCTTTCAGGCTGTACTAAATCATAGTTCTTTTTAGCCCCAGAATTCCTATAAGCTTGCCTAAGTGATAACCAGAACAAAATCCTATAGGCATGGTATCTACAACCGTTAAATCCTATAGGCATTATTTTTAAGTGTCAGAACGGATTCGTTTATTTCCTATAGACATGCTTTCTAATTTACAGAATTAGTCAACTCCTATAGGCATGATTCCTAATTTACAGAATTAATTAATTCCTACAGACATGCTTTCTAGGTGTTGAAACTTATTTCACCCTATAGGCATGATATCTAAATTGACTTTTATATCTCTTATAGGCATGGCATTTATGTGAGCAGGAACTTTAAACAAATTGCCATGCAAGTGTATTATGTTACAGAAATAAGATCCTATATACATGATCTCTAATGCACATTGCGATTTGAAATATACATAAAACATGGGTTCTTGACGCAGAATTGGTAAACGACCTATGAACAGGATTTCTAGAATGCAAAGTATGAAACTTCAGATTTCAAACGGTGAGGCAAGATCCTATGGGCATGATTTCTAATGGTATGCACATAGAGAATCACCACAACAAACTATATGCATGATTTCTACCCGAACCTGACAAAGATATATAACAATCCCTCCCCAGCTTTTACTAGTAACCTCATATCTGTTTTTTACAAGGATTATTACATTATTACAGACCAATATGAATGAACTACACAAAGCTATTCATTACACTATACAGAGCCTTGGCAGGCTCAACATCAACCTGGAAGCCATGCCTTCAAGCAAGCAAGTCTGATGTCCACAAGAAGTCCATCCATAATACACAAAATGGGCTTCTAATGTGTCAAAGTTTCCAAGGGCCTCAGGTATCCAGGGCAATGCTCACACCAAAACCTTTCTCAAAGAAATAGTTGTAAAATATTGGAAGACCAGCCCCAGTGTGTCAGAGTTCGGAGGAGTCTCATGGACCCTAGGCAGTGCTCACACTGGGTGGTAGGACCCTAGATAACTAAGAGTAGAAGTTTAAAAAATGATATATAAGGGTAGGGTATAGTTTTAGGAAAAGCAGCTTGATTTTCAGAAGTGAATAGGTTCAGACCACATGGTTGCAAATAGAACTGGATCAACAAACAAATCCATAGTTTTAAACAGATTAGCACTTATTCAGACTAAGCATTCATACTAGTATTTAAAGTGATTTTCAAAGAACAGGGACACTTTGAACTAACCACAGGATTGGCTACACATATTTATATCTAAACATGTTCAGAATAGGAAAATTTACAGCTGAATCAAACAACATTGCTGAAGATTACTCAGTTCATTAATTACCACTAGGTGAGGCCATATAGGCACATACTAAACAGAAACATGCTGAAGTTTTAAGTATCTAAGCAAACAAACACATAGAACAGGAACCAAAGCACATTAGTCTAGAAAGAGGTAAACAGAAACCACAGATCAGATGGAAACATGCTAAGGTAAGCACACAGAATAGAGTAGGTTGACAGGAATTGAGGCATGCTAGTTGAGAGAGAAATAAACAGGAACTATATGGCAAACAAAAACATATCAAGGTTTGAAACACACTATTCATATAACTTACATGGAACAACACAAGATAATAAGAACTAAGGCATAGTTGTTGAGAAAGAGATGGTCAGGAATCAAATATCAAAATAGAAGCATGTTGAGGTCTATAATAAACTGACTATATGGCATATAAAGTAGAACATGATAACAGAAATTGAGGCATACCAGTTAAGGAGATAGCAAACAGAAAGATGAAGACAATTGGAATCCCAAGAGTCCAGTGCAGAAAATCAAAGAACTTAAATTGTGTGAGTGTAAGTATGCAAGTAAAAGTGTGTGTTTGTATGCGTAGGTGTGTGTGTAGGAGTTTTCTTGTGGTTTTAAAATTAGAATAGTGAAAGGTTTATATAGCATTCAGCAGAGTAAAACAAATAAGGTAGAAAAATCAAGAATTCAAAAATAAGGTATGCAAATAAATCAACCAGTTAATTAAGGCTAAAACCATTCATTTAATAAGATAGAATCCGGGGAAATATCACTTAAATTAGAGGGAATCTCATACGAAATCAGTTAGCAAGCAGTATTGAAGTTAAATAAGGTAAGCAATAAATCTAAAGACCCTTTATAGGTCGGTCCAGGTAATTAATACCTAGATATTAGGCTAGCAGCATAATTAAGGGAGACAATACCAATCATGAGTCATATATAAGGAAAGAATAAATAAAAAATCTTTCATACTGACATCAATTTGAAAAGATGCACAATTTCAGACCCTAATTAAGCACGTAAATCAATTAATTAGTTAACTTAATAGAGCCAAAGTGAACGGGCAAGCACAGTGAGATAAATAATTGAATAATGGAAAACCTTAAGCATATCAAAACATAGAGATAAAACTCAAACAGAGCAATTAGTAGAACAGTAAAGGAGAAAGTCCGGAATTGAGCATTTAAATATTTTTTAAAATATTTGCAGAAACCCTATTGAGAATCAAAACCCTAGCTTTAGGGGAAAAATAAAATCGATTGATAATAGTGGTAAAAAAATAAAAGAATCCTAAAGGAAACTCAACAAACTCCAAACACTTCAGATCTAAATAGATCTGAACCTATTTGGCCAGAAATAGCTAGGTTTGTACAAAAATAAACAGAGGTAGAAAAATCGAGTTTTAGACCGGAAATTTGAAGCCATGAAAGCACGAAAAAATGATTATACTCACAAACAATGGGTGAATATAGACGGATTCACCAAGAGACAGAGGGACTCGAACCAAGTCTGTTTGAATCTCTTTGAGACTCCGTTAGATAACATGGAAGTTGAACACCCAGTAGAGATAGGAGGCCATATAAGGCCTAGAATCGAATGAATAAACCATGAATCAAAGGAGGTTCAGGTGACGACGGGTTTGGGTTAGGGGGAGGTTGAGAGAGAAGAGAGGAGGAAGGGATTTAGGGGCGACTGATTTGAGAGAATGAGTAGGGTTTGGGGGTTATGGGTTAATTAAAAATGGTAAGAAATATCATGGAACATTGATCTCTGAGATCAATAGCCAGGATTCAATATGGGGGTTGGGCGGGTTTAAAGAGTTGGGTTATGGGTATTGGGTCAGGGTTATGATATTATTGGAGTGGGGTAGTACTTTGGGCCAAGGTCCGAAATTAAAGAGGCTATATGTTAAATACCCAATTAATTTGACAAAATAATTTATAAAAAATAGCTAATAAATGATAAAAATGCTTTTTATGCATAAAAATAATTTAAAAGAATCACTTAATATTATAGAATATAAAAGGTCATTTTCTTGTAAAATAAAGTAATTATGCCCACATGGGCTATTATTGCAATTATAACCTAAGAAAAAAAGTAAATACGGTTGTTCAAGAAGTAACTAAATCTAAATATAAATGATAAAATTAAGCGTTAAAATTATCATAAACCATTTATGATGCAATCAGTAATTATTTATGTAATAGAGCTACTGGGAAAAATTAATTAAAATCCTTTAGAAAATGCAGAAATTATGGAAAAAATATTAGTTGATGTTCATGCATTATTTTGAAGATATATATGCATTTTTGAAAATGATATATGGAAAAATTGGGTATCAACAGTTGCCCCTCTTTACCCGGAAAGGATGAAAGAGTTGTCGGGTAAAGACATGATGACCAATTTTGGCCGAATTGGGTGATTTAAAAGGTATAGGCCGCACTCTAGTTTTCGAGCTGCCTATAAATCCCTAGTTAACATAAATCAGGTCGTGTGTAGTTTTGGACCCACCGGTGAAATAGGCCGATGGAGTTATCACAAAGATGGATACAAGGTTTTGAATATGTGAAATGGTTACGGTGAGCGGTCAAGTTTGAAATAATGTGAAGGCGTTGAAGCGGGATGGCTCCTGTTAGGATAATGATTTCTCATCAGGTTACCTACAAATCAAAATATGCATTGCAAGCATATATCTGTGCATAAATTTAAACATGATACAAATTCCCTTCAGACCATGAGAATTGTCCTTGGGCGGTTGAGGATGACGTACTTAGACCATGATGTCCCGGGTCATAAACTGTGCGGTACGGGATTTGCAGGCCATGAAATAATGTTCTCGGACCATGAAGATGGTGCCTCCGAACCATGACGCCTTTGAATAATGATGTGCAAGTTTGAGAGATCCTCATGCCATGGCATGGTGTCTTTCGGCTATGAGGATGGTGCCTTCAAACTATGACGCCTTTGGACAAGTCGGTGATATTTTAGCCCATGAGGTGCAAAGACATGATGCTAGAAGCAATCAAGACAGGGCTTAGTCTTGTATGAAGTTGAAGGCAGAGCTTAGCCCGAGAGAAGAGAATAGTGCAAGAGAGACAGTGCTTAGTCTCGTGCGAGATTCGGGACAATGCTTAGTCCCATGCAAATAGAAGGCATTTTTAGCCTTATGCAAGATTGAGACAAGGCTTAGTCTCATGCAAGGATTGAGACAGGGCTTATTCTTATGCAAAGAGAAGGCAGTTCTTAGCCTTATGCAAGTGGAGAGGCAGGGCTTACTCATGCAAGATTGAGACAAGGCTTAGTCTCATGCAAGGATTGAGACAGGGTTAGCCTTATGCAAAGAGAAGGCAGTGCTTAGCCTTATGCAAGTGGAGAGGCAGGTCTTAGCCTCATGCAAGATTGAGACAAGGATTAGTCTCATGCAAGGATTGAGACATGGCTTTGTCTCATGCAAAGAGAAGGAAGTGCTTAGCCTTATGCAAGTGGAGAGGCAGGGCTTAGCCTAATGCAAGATTGAGACAGCGCTTAGTCTCATGCAAAGAGAAGGCAGTGCTTATCCTTATGCAAGATTCGGGACAATACTTAGTCCCATGCAAATAGAAGGCAGTGCTTAGCCTCATGCAGGATTGAGACAGCGCTTAGTCTCATGCAAAGAGATGAGTAAGAATGAAGTATTCTTAGCTGACAATGTATTTGATGCATAGTGATTATGTTGTTGCGATGGTGTTTATCATGATGATATAGTCTGTGAGACAATCAGATACATCGTGACTTCTTCTGCCGTAGAATTTTGAGGGTCCTCCTCAAATTTCTGCCCTAGTTAACTAGATGACTTTCCTCACGGCTCCATGCGCTGCGGTTGGCTGAACTTGCTTCGGAATTTTGAGGGTACTCCTCAAAATTCTGCCCCAGTTTCTGATTGTGGGAATAATAGAGATTTTATTGAATTGTGAACAAACCCACAGAGCTGCCTACGTATCCCCTCTTAAACGGGAATCAGGTCGAGCATAGTTCAATTTATATAATATGAAGAAGCAAAAATGGTTTACACATAATATCTTTTGACTGCATCTGAGTTGATAGGCTTTGGCCAAATTTCCCCGTCCATCTCGGTGAGTATGAGTGCTCCTCCTGTCAATACTCTATGAACTATGTAAGGACCTTTCCAATTGGGAGAGAATTTCCCTTTGGCTTCATTTTGATACGGAAAGATCTTTTCAGCACCAGTTTCCCCGGTGCGAACTGTATTGGCTTGACTCTTTTGTTGAAGGCTCTGGACATTATGTTCTGATAAAGCTGACCGTGACATACTGCATTCATCATTTTCCCGTCTATGAGGGCTAGTTGCTCATAGCGACTTCTTATCCATTCTGCGTCGCTGAGTTTGACTTCTTATATGATTCTCAAGGAAGGAATTTCCACTTCAGCGGGAGTGTCGACTTCAGTGCCATAAACCAGTAGATAAGGGGCTGCCCTAGTTGATGTGCAGACTATGGTACGGTATCCTAGTAAGGCGAATGGTAGTTTCTCGTTCCATTGTTTGTGATTCTCTACCATTTTCCTTAGTATCTTCTTGATGTTTTTTTTGGCGGCCTCTACGGCTCCATTCATTTGAGGCATGTATGTTGTGGAATTTCTTGTGCTTGATTTTGAAAGTTTCCACATGGCTTTCATTAGATCATTGTTGAGATTGGCGGTATTGTTAGTGATGATAGATTCCTGAACCCCGAACCAAAAAACAATCCGGTCGCGAACAAAATCTGCAAAGAGCTTCTTGTTCACAACTTTGTAAGATGCAGCTTCAACCCATTTAGTGAAGTAGTCGATGACCACTAAAATGAACATGTGCCCGTTTGAGGTGGTGGGCTTGATTGGACCGATGTCATCCATTCCCCAAGAAGCAAAGGGCCAAGGTGAGCTTGTTGCATTAAGCTCATTTGGTGGTACTCGTATCATGTCTGCATGTATCTGACACTGGTGGCACTTCTCAACATACCGAATGTAGTCTGTTTCCATGGTCATCCAAAAGTAGCCGGCCTTGAGTATTTTCTTGGCCAAGAGAAAACCATTCATGTGTGGGTCGCAGGTTCCGACGTGTATCTCCTCGAGCAATTTAGAAGCCTCTTTTGCGTCAACACACCTTAACAGTCCCAGATCAGGAGTTCTTCTGTATAAAGTTCCTCCGCTTTGGAAGAAATTATTGGACAATCTCTTAAGGGTGCGTTTCTGAGTATGGTTTGCATGTTCCGGGTATTCTCTTTTTGTCAAATATTCTTTGATGTCGTGGAACCAGGGGTTTCTGTCTGTTTCTTTTTCAACATGGGCACAGTATGTCGGCTGATTATGAATCTTTACCGGAATGGGATCGATGAAATTCTTGTCTGGGTGTTGTATCATTGATGACAAAGTAGCCAACGCGTCAGCAAACTCGTTCTGAATTCTGGGGACATGCTAGAATTCTATCTTCATGAACATCCTCTTCATTTCTTGAACATGATGCCGGTATGGAAATATCTTAGATCTCTTGGTAGCCCATTCTCCTTGTACCTGATGCACAAGCAGATCTAATCACCGATCACTAGTAGTTCTTGAATGTTCGTATGAACTGCCATGTTGAGCCCTAATATACAAGCTTCATATTTCGTCATGTTGTTAATGAATGGGAATCTGCGTTTTGCAGACACCGGATAATACTGATCGGTTTCTGATACCAAGACGGCTCCGGTACCCACTCCTTTAAAATTTGATGCTCCGTCGAAAAACATCCTCCAACCGTCGTAGGCTTCAGCAATATATTCTCTTACGAATGATATCTCCTCATCAGGAAAATACAGTTTTAGGGGTTTGTATTCTCCTCTTACAAGATTCTCAGCAAGATGATTTGCTAATGCTTGTCCCGTAACTTCTTTCTGAGTTACATAGACAATGTCGAACTCGCTTAGCAAGATTTGCCATTTGGCCAGCTTCTCAGTAGGCATGGGTTTCTGAAAGATGTACTTCAGGGTATCCATCCTTGATATGAGATATGTAGTGTAGGCACAGAAGTAATGCCTTAGCTTTTGAGCTATCCACGTCAGAGTGTAACAAGTACGTTCCAGCAGAGAGTATCGTGCTTCATATGGAGTGAACTTCTTGCTTAAGTAGTATATGTCTTGCTCCTTTCTTCCTGTTTCGTCATGTTTCCCCAGAACACATCCGAAGGTTCCATGTAACATTGCAGGGTAGAGTAGTAGTGGTTTACCAAGATCTGGCGGGACTAAGACTGGTGAGGTGGACAAGTACTCCTTGATTTTGTCAAAAGCCTTTTGACAATCCTCGGTCAAACTGGTTGCGGCATCCTTCTTCAGCATTTTAAAAATCGACTCACATATTACTGTGGATTATGCTATGAAACGGCTGATGTAGTTGAGATGTCCCAAGAAACTCATCACATCCTTCTTGTTTTTTGGTGATGGTAGTTCCTGGATGGCTTTAACCTTTGACGGATCCAATTCTATTCCCCGACGACTGACGATGAATCCCAATAATTTTTCTGGAGGAGCCCGTATTCACACTTCGCGGGGTTTAACTTTAGGTTGTACTTTCGCAGGCTATCAAAGAATTTCCTCAAGTCTGTTATATGATATGTGGCCTTCTTGTATATAATGATGACATCATCTACATACACCTCTATCTCCTTATGTATCATGTCATGGATAATAATAGTCATGGCCCTCATGTAGGTGGCCCCAGCATTCTTTAGGCCGAACGACATCATCTTATAACAGTACACCCCCTACGGTGTAATGTTTCTTTTTCTCAGTGTCCTCCTCGTCCATCCAGATCTGATGGTAACCGGTGAAGCAATCCACAAAATACGGGAGCTCATGCTTGATGCAATTGTCGATCGGAATGTGTATGTTTGGTAGCGGGAAATCATCCTTGGGACTTGCCTCTGTTTAGATCCTGATAATCAACACGGACTCTGACTTTCCCATCTTTCTTTGGAACCGGTACAATGTTGGTAACCAGGTTGGATATTCAACTACCCTGAGGACCTTGGCTTTGATCTACTTAGTAACTTCTTCCTTGATTTTCAGGCTCATGCCTGGCTTGAATTTTCTAAGTTTTGGCTTCACTAGCGGACACATTGGATTTGTAAGTAACCTGTGAGCCACTATGGACATGCTCAACCCTGTCATATCGTCGTATGACCATGTAAAGATATCCTCATATTCTTTCAGGAATTGAGTCTATTCATCTTTCTCTGACGGTGACAAATGGATGCTTATGCGGGTTTCCTTGACGGTTTCGGAATCTCCTAAGTTGACTATCTCGGTCTCGTCCAGGTTGGACTTAGGTTTGTTCCCAAAATTCTCTACTTCTCTGACGATCTCTTCAGGTATTACATTATCTTCTTCTTCTTCTGAATCACTGTCCTTTTGTTGTGTTGTCTCATTACATGTCACAGTCGTCTGTTCATCAAGATAAGAAATAGTAATGTCGGGACTCGTCGGGCCTTGATGGTCTAACAGTCCAGTTCTTGAGGAATGCTCCTCTCTCCAGAGCCTAGATGGTAGGGCCTTCCTCCTCCTCCTCCTCCTCCTCAACGATCACATATCAGTCCATATCATCATCTTCTAAGAACAAATTCCTCAATGCTGCCAATGCTTCTTCTTCCTCTCATCCCCATATGATATCGGCCTTACGGAAGGTCTGACTCAAGTACGACATATGTTGCTGAAGAGGGTAGTATGGACCATGCCACAGTGGTGACCAGTCATCGTATTCCTGTCAGGTGTAATGATACCCTAGCCCAAAGGTTGTAACATGGCGTTTCAACTGTATTGGCTTGGAGATACCCTGAAGGCTTTTACCGATTGCTCTGTCAAGTTCGTACCCTTGCCATGCCAGTAAACTCTCTATTTTTCTACTCCACCATTTATCCTTTTCAATCGCGTTAACACGCTTGATGCGATGATAGGTTTCTCCGCCTAACTTCCTTCTATTTTCAACCACCGGAATAGTCTTACTAGTTTCAATAGGGTTGCTCCTATCTCCGTGGATGATCACTTCTTGATGGTTCCACTCAAATTTTACCTCTTGGTACAAGGTGGATGCGACAGCTCCAGCAGCGTGTATCCAAGGTCGTCCCAGAAACAGATTGTAGGAGGCAGATATGTCTAGTACCTGGAATTCAACATCGAACCAGGTAGGACCCATTTGCAAGCATAGGTTAGTTTCTCCGATCGTGGCACTTTGAGACCCATCGAATGATTTCACATTCATAGTCCCTGCTCGTATTTCTTGTAAGCCTTTGCCCAACCTCTTCAGAGTTGTCAACGGGAAAATTTTGAGGTTGGATCCTCCATCTATCAAAACTCTGGCGATGAACTTATCTTCACATTGCACTGTGATGTGTAGTGCCATGTTGTGACTTAACCCTTCCGGTGGCAGTTCGTCTTCATGGAAGGTGATCTTATGACTTTCCAATAATTATCCTGCCATGTTAGCCATCTCCCCACTGGTGATATTGTTTGGAACATATACTTCATTCAACACCTTCATCAGAGATTCCTGTGTGCTTACAAATTTTGCAATAATGACAGGATGGATATCTGAGCGGGAGTCTTGTTCAGATGATCAACAATAGAATAGTCCATTGCTTGTACTTTCCTCCAAAGGTCGTCTGGACCAGTTTCAATGACGGGTTGTTTGTTAGAAGCTTGCTTACTGGTCTCTCCTAAATGCCTAGGTGTATAAATCCATCCTGTTCTAGTCATTCCTTGTGCAGCGCCTGATTCTTCCGTCTTTGACTTTCCCTTTCTTCTAGCCTCGGCCACATAATGCCAAGGTACAACATTGGAACTGAAGGGTGGTGTGGATGCCACTGTTATAATGAAAGGTATGGCCACCTCCACTTCAAATGGAGTGAGTATCACTGAAGGTGGCGTTACTTCTACTTCTAAAGGAAGCGATGCCGCTACCTCGACTTCAACTGGCAGTTGTACTTGCATCACAATGGCATTGAGTGTGACTACAGGTTTCTTAGGATTATCACTTTCCCGAATAAGCCCGATTGATACCTCGGGATCCCACTCTTCATCAGTTTCTATCACATTGACCCCTCCACCCCTATGATCTGGGAGAGGATTGTTGCGGACATTGGGTGCTGCTTCCTTCGCTTGTATGACCTTATTATCAATCAGTGTTTGGATCTTGTCTTTCAAGGTGCGGCACTCGTCAATAATGTGTCCTTTCATGTTGGAATAATATGCACAAGTCTTGTTTATATTGACCCAATTGAGATGAATTCTCCATTGCCACAGCGGGAATAGGAGTGACATATCCAGCGGCTTTCAACCTTTCGTACAACTGGTCTATGGGTTCAGCAATGGCGGTGTACTGTCTGGGTGGTTTGCAGCCAAATTTAGGCCTGGGTTTTTGGTAGTTTGGACGAGCTGGAGGTGACTGATAATAGGATGATTGGGTATTATAGGTGTGGTAGACGGTAGCAGGTTGAGAATATCTGGGAGGCAAAGGTTGGTATGTGGGTGGAGGCATTTGGTATATAAATGGAGATTTTGGACCTTGGGCTACCATCACTGTTCCTACTTCTTTCTTTTTTGATATTCCGCCTAATTGTAATGTTTTGTTTTTGGCCTGCAATGCCTCAAAAATTCGTCACCATTCCACTTTTAATACCTTCCTCGATCCTTTCTCCGAGCTTGATGATATCGGAGAAATTATGATTCTCAATAACCATTAGCCTTTCATAAATATTGCGGATTTTGTGCCCTGAGAAAGAATTTTTTCATCTGATCCTCATCTAAGCCCAACCTGAACTTCGCTGCTTCTGACCTCCACCGAGTAGCATACTCGCGGAAAGTCTCAGTTGGTTTCTTCTTTAGATTCTGGATATAGAATAAATCCGGTGCATTCTCCGTATTAAATCTGAACCTGTCCATGAAATATGATGACATGCTCACCCAATTGGCCCACTTCTTGGGATCTGGCTTATGTACCAGGACAGGGCATCTCCAGTAAGACTTCTCATAAAGAGCTTCATTCGAATCCTTTCATCTTTTTCGACCCCCACGAGCTTATCACAATAAGTCCTCAGATGAACTTGGGATCATCCGTTCCATCAAACATTTCGAACTTGGGAGGTTTGTAACCCTCCGGCAGTTCCACATCCGGCTGTATGCATAAATCCTCGTAATTCAGACCTTCGATACCTTTACCCCTGAACTCAGCTTGTCAACTTCTTGAGTTCCTCATCCATGTTCTTGATGAGCAGGTCCTTCTCAGCGGATTCTGGTGTATAGGAGATTGGTTGAGTGGAGTGAAGTAAGGTTTCTATGTATATAGGGTTGTTCTGGTGAATGCCAGGAGTTTGGGTGTAGTGGTGATCATTGGTGGAGTTTTGGGGTTCGGGGATATGTTGTGGTGTGTTCTGAGGAGTGTGATAGGTGTTTTGTGGGTATTGAGTAAGGAGATACTGATTTTGAGGAGGGGTTGTATACTGGTGAGGTGCGGGAGGATTCTGCGGGCGTTGGTTGGCTGTATTCTGAGGAGGTGCCGAGTTTTGGGTATTTGGATGGTTGATATCTGGGACATTTAGTGTGAGGGAGAGATTTGCCAGATTAAGGACCTGCTCAAGCTCTCCTTGTAGTTCAATTATCTTATGCTCAAGCCATAAAACTAAATCATTTGGGGCTTGAGTGCCCCGACCATCGGAAGTTTCTACATTCTCAACATGTGCAATGTTGTCTGTTCTGATGTCGTTCGTATCATCCATTTTAGATTTCCCTTTGCCTTTCGGTACACTTGGAGAAGGAGAAGGTGGAGAGCCCCTGGATCTGGTATGATAAGTTGATGATGCCACTATGCATGAACCAACCTTGGGGAATGGGAATAATCAAAAAAGGAAATAAAAATAAAACATAACCAAGTTAGTAAGGGTTCCAAAAAGAGTATTTGTAGTATCTAAACACATAGTGCGGGAATGTAAGTTCGCGTCATAATTTGGGAGCCTCGTTGTGCCCGCGGTAGGCTTGGTGACAAGTTTATTTTGAGAATTTCAGGGCCAATAATAGCCTCATTTCATTAATGCAAAAGTAGATAAATCTATAACGACACTAAATAAGATAAGTCATTAATGGCACTCGGCCTTATTACATTTGAAAAAAAAGCAGGTAAATCTAATCTACTTGGTCCCAAAAGGACCTTCCCCGGGCTTGATCTTCTTGGCTCTATCGATCAGGTTCCCTGGGTCGTGCATGCCCAACAACAGGTATACTCTCGCTAGATGTCCTCCTTCGCTTCCCTCAGCATTCTGGAAGTCGGCGACTCTTTTCCTCGTCTTCCCCTCCAACTCCATCAAACCCTGCTCCAAATATTCTATCCTTTCATTAGATTTGATAGCCCTTTCCCTTCATTCATTGATCAGTTCCATATCAGTCTTGTGTTGCTCCAGATGCTCGGCCTTGGACTCACGAACCCTTTCTGCGTAGTTTACTGTATTTTACTTTGGCTTCAGCAACTTCGTCTATGGCCATGTTCCCCCGACCGACTCCGGCTTAACTACCCCTGCTATGTTGTCTTCCAACCATGATAGGTAAAAGTGTACATGCCCTGCGTGGTACCTGTATGGCTCGATGGTTTCCCTTTCTAAAATAATCTTTAGGTGCCACATATGTTGAGCTTCACAATTGTATGGTATGTCTTAATCCTGAAAATCTGCCCTGTAATGACTCATAACCCTGATGGGAACATAAGGGTATATGCCCCTTAACCCGATCAACACCAGGTGTGGAGCATCCCTAGATCTGATGATGAACTCACTGGTAGGGAACCATTTGAACATCCATTGAACATGGTCCTCAGTCAAATTATCAAAAAACTGCGTCCATTCTGTAGCATTTTCTGGTTGAGCAAACCTGTCTGGGATGTAAGTCATTCTCTTAGGGTGATGGAATTCTATATGATCATTCCATGCCCTTCGTGGAAACTCTTGACGATATTGACCCATTTGGAGATGCTCCAATAACCAAACCTGTAGTAGCAGATTACAACCCTCAAAGTGTTTGAACCCCTTCTGGTAGTGGTCCAAGGCTCGGTAGATGTCAGCTATGATCATAGGGACAATGGTATATGTTTTCCCCTCGATCCCTTACATTAAGGTTTTGGCTACCATAGCCATTCTGGTGTGAATCCTGTCTCTTTTGCTTGGAAATACTATCATACCCAGGAAGCAAACAACGAACACAAAAACCCTGCGGTGAATATGACCCAAGGAAGTGATAGAGAATTCATCATGGAAGATACGATAGGATTTTCTATGACCATATCGTTCATAGAGGTAGTCAAAGGGTATGTAGGACTCCTTCAGGCGCTCCAAATCATCGTTCTTTTTCAAACCCATTATTTTTAGAAACCCCCTAGCGATACGGTTTTCCGGCACCAATAAACCCAGACTGTCCCAAGGTAATCCAGCGAATCCCCCTACCTCCTCCAAGAGAGAGGTCATTTCTATGTTTCCAAAACAGAACACAGACCTTTCTCCGTCCTAGAATATAGTGGCCACTTCGATCAACATATTGTTTGGTTGGATATCAAGTAAAGAGGGTAAGTTTCCGAGGACCCTTTTCACATGGTCTTTGTCACTTGGCGAAAGGTCCTCCCACCAATCCAGCAACAATGGTGGTATTCTTTGGACCATGCCGAACCTGGGGACTCTGTGCCTCATTTCTGCAAAACAAATAAGGTTAGACCCTTTCCCCCTCCAGATTCGACTGCTTATACATCAGTGATTAGCATATTGGCACTTATTTCTCAAAATTAATGCTCAAATCGTGGTTGCGTCCGTTGGGATTATGGAAACCCCGATGGACTTTTTGACAAGGGTTTTCCTAAAGGGTTATTATGTGGACAACATATTAACCTCGGCTAGGTTTTGACCATGATGCATGTATAATAAATCAGAGTAAGGTTTCTATAGAGGTCTAAACTGGTACCCTCAAGCGGACAACTTGAGGGGGAAAAGCATGGAACCGTCAACTGCACCGCTGATCGAGTAGTTTTACCGCAAATAAGTCTTTCCAAATTTAAAGGGTGATATATAGGAAGAGCGCAAACACTCATCAAGCGTTGCTATAGGATTGATTGTGCACGAGTGGAATATGATGTTGAGCATGATTTATGCAACAGTAAATAGCATGTTGTCACGTATTTGCACGTTAAAAAATGATAAATGCGGTATTTAATAATTGAAATACGTTTAAGAAAGGAAAACAAGGAAACAAGTTATTTTTTTAGAAAATCATAAATGCTTGAAAATAGGCAATTAAATTCACAGAAAGGGAAAAGGGAAAGAGTGCGCACATATTAATAGAATAAAGCATGATTAAAGACTAATTCACGAAATCAAGTTCGTTATGGTAAGAGCCTAAGGGAAATCCCAAGCAGATTCGCCATGCTATCGCTCCCTCCTTTTTCCTCGCGGAGTTCGGGGTTCCGACATTTTTTATACAACTCCCTTCCTTTTGGGATGGGATTTGAAGAGTCTCCACCCAACGGGTTAAGGTGCGTTAGGGCACCTAGAGCAATTAACTCATGAAACTAGTTTGCATCATCAGAGATTGGGTAAGGGCTCAAAATTACCTTGAGGGGAAGGTGTTAGGCACCCCTCGAGGTCCACAACGATGGGTCCCGACTGAACGTAAGTAAGCAAATTAGTCTTTAAAGAAAAATACAGCAATTAGACAACTATTATTTAAAAACAGGAATTAAAGGGGTCCTAAGTTTTTTAGCCTATAGGATCATTTCTATGCAATACTTGGTAACTTTCCCCAGGTTGGGGTGCTACACATAGTATTAGCGCACAGGTCATCATCTCCTTTACTACCCAATTACTACCTTTCAGTTGTTACTTAAAACGTTCTAGTAGCTTCTAACTCGTGGCTTATGCGTGCACTACCCGTCCTTTACCTATGGGCCCGGAGGTGTTTAGGACCTCTATTTAAGGTGGTTCTAGACTCACCTATGTTGCTTAAAATGAGAAAACTAAGCAACAAACAAAAGTTAAGTAGGACTGTCACATAAAGGGCAAATAGGGGGCTCATGTTAACCTCCACAAGTAAACAAAAACAAGTGCACACTATTCAAACAAACAATATTTTAAGATCCCATAGGCAGGATATCTAGATGAGCATAAACAGAATATATAACAGCCTTATCAAAGCGAGCACCGGTACCTATCAGTTTGCATATTGACTTAGTTAAAAACACTAAATCTGGGAAGCTTTCAGGCTGTTACACCCCATGTTTTCCTACGTGAAAATATGCCATAAGTGAATTGATGAAAACTCGGGAGTGAGATGTTACATACCGCATTTTCGTATGCTAAAGTTTCAACGAAGTTAACTGACATAATTCTGGGAATGAAATTATTTTGGGATTATAAGCATTATGCTATTTCAAACACATGATGAGTAAATTCGTGAAGGAGAGAAGGTAAGAAAATAGAAGAAAATGAGTTTCGTCAAAATTTGGTAATTTGGGATAAAATACGGTCCAAGTTATAATACTCTGTATTTATGGACCAGTGCCATACAAGGTACCATATGACCACAATAGTATGATGGATAAGGATGTATTAAAAATAAGTAGTATTTTAAGTAATTTCAGATAATTCTTAATTATGTGGGTAATTGATTAATTGGATAACGAGATAGTACCTAATTAATTAATTAATTAATATTGGATAAGATTAAAAACTCATTCCCACCCCATGTGGCAGCAAGCCACCACCCAAACCAAATGACTCACTGGTCATGTTGGTTAGGTGGCAACTAGTTAGGATAGTAGTCTTGAAATCCAAAAAGGAGTCATAAGCTTTAGAAAATTTAAGGATTCATTTTATCTAACAGTTAATGATATAGAAAGGAGCTCTCAAAGAGAAAATCTGAATCCACCAAGAAATGCAATCTGAAGCCCCAAGAAACGCAAATTGAAGTTAACAAAGAAGGGTGCGGATCTTTAATAGATTGAACAGAGGTTTTGCAATTTTAAGGGAGTATGCTGTAAATCATTTTTCAAGAATATCATATGGATTTTTCCCTACTCCAGGTATGTTAAGGCTAAGCCCTTATTTCATTTTGGCATGATCTCGTAATTACACAAGTTTGATAACGAGGCATAAAGAAAAATTCATATGTCGGAATTTACGTATATTTTTCTAGTCTCGCAAGTTACGTAAATTTTCCTAGTTTTGTAAGTTACAATATTCTCTTTATCGGGATTTCATATTCCTTTGAGTATTTCTCTTTTTATTTCCAGTCAAGAGAGAATTTATATATACAATATTAATTATTTTCATTACCATCGAGCTATAATCGATTGGCAAGCCCTTATTGGTAACCTCTCAGATGGTAAGTTATATACCGATCTTACTATGGCCGAGCACCTATGAACGAGCGCAGTTGGTCGAGATACAGAGCCTAGTATGGTCGAGCACCTATCAGCGAGCCTACTACGGCAGAGTAGTTATATATATATATATATATACCGAGGCTTATAGGGCCGGACAGCTATTTTACTTACTATATTAGGAGAGTTGAGTCAGTATCAGCAGGTAAGCATATCTTCAGATTGTCTTTGACTTCCAGCTAATTGCAGTTATTATATTATCAGTTCAATTTCAGCTTTCAGTATATTGCCTTACGTACTCAGTACATTATTTCGTACTGACGTCTCTTTTGCCTGGGGATGCTGCGTTTCATGCCCGCAGGTCCCGATAGACAGGTCGAGAGCCCTCCAAGTAGGCTATCAGCTCAGCAGAAAATGTTGGTGCACTCAATTTGCTTCGTAGTTTCTTGTTTGGTTAGTATGATTTAGACGTGTATTATTTGGTATGGCGGGACTCTGTCCTGACCTTTATGAAAATTATGTATTCTTAGAGACTTGTAGACAGATGTCATGTACGTAAAGGATTGTATGGCCTTATCGGCCTGAGTTCAGCATACGAGTGGTTATTTTGGTCTTATAGGCCCGTATGTCTTAGGTATAAATTTGTATCACATGTTATATTCCACCTATCTCACGGCAGCCTTCCGGCTCAGTTTTCTATGATAAATATGACATGAAAAGAAATGTTATGTTGGTACTCGGTTGAGTAAGGTACCAGGTGCCCGTTGCGGCCCATAGGTTTGGGTCGTGACACATGCAGTAGTAAATCACAGTTCTTTTTAGCCCTAGAATTCCTATAAGTTTGCCTAAGTGATAACTAGAACAAAATCCTATAGGCATGGTATCTACAATCGTTAACTCCTATAGGCATGATTTCTAAGTGTTAGAACGGATTTGTTTATTTCCTATAGACATGCTTTCTAGGTGCTGAAACTGATTTCACCCTATAGGCATGATATCTAAATTGACTTTTATATCTCCTATAGGCATGATTTCTAAGTGTTAGAACGGATTTGTTTATTTCCTATAGACATGCTTTCTAGGTGCTGAAACTGATTTCACCCTATAGGCATGATATCTAAATTGACTTTTATATCTCCTATAGGCATGACATTTATGTGAGCAGGAACTTTAAACAAATTTCCATGCAAGTGTATTAAGTTACGCAAATAAGATCATGTATACATTATCTCTAATGCACATTGCGATTTGAAAATGTACATAAAACATGGGTTCTTGATGAAAAATTGATAAACAACCTATGAACAGGATTTCCAGAATGCAAAGTATGAAACTTCATATTTCAAACGGTGAGGCAAGATCCTACGGGCATGATTTCTAATGGTATGCACATAGAGAATCACCACAACAAACTATAGGCATGATTTCTACTCGAACCTGACAAAGATGTATAACAATCCCTCCCCAACTTTTACTAATAACCCCATATCTGTTTTTACAAGGATTATTACATTATTATATACCAATATGAATGAACTACACAAAGCTATTCATTACACTATTGAGAGCCTTGGCAGGCCCAACATCAACCTGGAAGCCAGGCCTTCAAGCAAGCAAGTCTGATGTCCACAAATAGTCTATCCATAATACACAAAATGGGCTTCTGGTGTGTCAAAGTTCCCAAGGGCCTCAGGGACCCCGAGCAATGCTCACACCATAACCTTTCTCAAAGAAACAGTTATAAAAGATTAGAAGACTAGCCCCAATGTGTCAGAGTTTTGAGGAGTCTCATGGACCCTAGGAAGTGCTCACACTAGGGGTGGTAGAACCCTAGATAACTAAGAGTAGAAGTTTGAAAAATGATATATAAGGGTAGAGGATAGTTTTAGGAAAAGCAGTTTGATTTTCAGAAGTGAATAGGTACAGACCACATGGTTGCAAATAGAACTGGATCAACAAACAAATCCATAGTTTTAAACAGATTAGCACTTATTCGGACTAAGCATTCATACTGGTATTTAAAATGATTTGCAAAGAATAGGGACACTTTGAACTAACCACAGGATTGGCTACACATATTTATAGTATCTAAACATGTTCAGAATAGGAAAATTTATAGCTGAATCAAACAACATTGATGAAGATAACTCAGTTCATTAATTACCACTAGGTGAGGCCATATAGGCATATACTAAACAGAATCATGCTGATGTTTTAAGTATCTAAGCAAATAAACACATAGAACAAGAACCAAAGCACATTAGTCTAGAAAGAGGTAAATAGACAGATCAGATGGAAACATGCTAGGGTAAGAACACAGAACAGAGTAGGTTGACAGGAATTGAGGCATGCTAGTTGAGAGAGAAATAAACAGGAACTATATGGAAAACATAAACATATAAGGTTTTGAAACACATTATTCATATAACTTACATGGAACAACACAAGATAATAAGAACTAAGGCATAGTAGTTGAGAAAGAGATGGTCAGGAATCAGATATCAAAACAGAAGCATGTTGAGGTCTATAATAAACTGACTATATGGCATATAAAATAGAACATGATAACAAAAATTGAGTCATACCAATTAAGGAGATAGCAAACAGAAAGGTGAAGACAGTTAGAATCCCAAGAATCCAGTGCAGGAAATAAAAGAACTTAAGTTGTGTGAGTGTGAGCATGCAAGTAAAAGTGTGTGCTTGTAAGCGTAGGTGTATGTGTAGGAGTTTTCTTTGTGTTTTTAAAATTAGAATAGTGAAATGTTTATATAGAATTCAGCAGAGTAAAACAAATAAGGTAGGAAAATCAAGAGTTCACAAATAAGGTATGCAAATCAATCAACCAGTTAATTAAGGCTAAAACCAATCAATTAGTAAGACAGAATCCGAGGAAATATTACTTAAATTAGGGGGAATCTCATATGAAATCAATTAGCAAGAAGGATTGAAGTTAAATAAGGTAAGGAATAAATCTAAAGACCCTTTATAGGTCGGTCCAAGTAATCAATACCCATAGATTAGACCAGCAGAGTAATTAAGGCAGGTAGTACCAATTATTAGTCACATATAAGGAAACAATAAATAAAAAATCTTTCATAGCGACATCAATTTGAAAAGAAGCACAATTTCTGACCCTAATTAAGCACGTAAATCAATTAATTAATTAACTTAACAGAGCCAAAGTGAACTGGCAAGAATAGTGAGATAAATAATCGAATAATGGAAAACCTTAAGCGTATCGAAACACAGAGATAAAACTCAAACAGAGCAATTAGTCGAACTTAAAGGAGAAAGGCTGGAATTGAGCATTTTTAAACATTTTTATAAATATTTGCAGAAACCCTATTGAGAATCAAAACCCTAGTTTTAGGAAAAAAATGAAATTGGTTGATAATAGTGGTAAAAAATGAAAGAATCTGAAAGGAAAACCATTAAACAAACTCCGAACACTTCAGATCTAAAGAGATCTGAACCTATTTGGCCATAAATAGCTAGGTTTGTACAAAAATTAACAGAGGTAGAAAAATCGAGTTTTAGACCGGAGATTTGAAACCATGAAAAAAATTGATAATACTCACAAACAATGGGTGAATACAGACAGATTCACCAAGATCCAGAGGGACTCGAACCAAGTCTCTTCGAATCTCTTTGAGATTCCGTTTGATAACATGGAAGTCGAACACCCAGTAGAGATAGGAGTTTAGATAAAGACTCCAATCGAAGGAATAAACCATGAATCAAAGGGGGTTCAGGTGACGGCGGGTTAGGGTTAGGGTGAGGTTGAGAGAGAAGAGAGGAGGAAGGGATTTATGGGCGGCTGATTTTGAGAGAATGGGTAGGGTTTGGGGGTTATGGGTTAATTAAAAATGGTAAGAAATATCCTGGACTGTTAATCTCTGAGATCAACGGCCAGGGTTCAATATGGGGGTTGGGCGGGTTTAAAGAATTGGGTTATTGGGTTAGGTTATGGGTATTGGGTCAGGGATATAATTTAATTGTGTTGGGGTAGTAATTTTGGCCAAGGTCCGAAATTAAAGAGGCTATATGTTAAATACCCATTTAATTTGACAAAATAATTTATAAAAAATAGCTAATAAATGATAAAAAATCTTATTATGCATAAAAAATGATTTTAAATAATCACTTAATATTATAAGAATATAAAAGGTCATTTTCTTGTAAAATAAAGTAATTATGCCCATATGGGCTATTATTGCAAAGTTATTGCAATTATAACCTAAGAAAAATGTAAATACGGTTATTCAAGAAGTAATTAAATTTAAATATAAATAAAAATGAAAAAATTAACTCATAAACCATTTGTGATGCAATCAGTAATTATTTATGTAATAGAGCTACTGGGAAAAATTAATTAAAATCCTTTAAAAATGCAGAAATTATAGAAAAAATATCAGTTGATGTTCATGCATTGTTGTAAAGATATATATGCATTTTTGAAAATGATATAGGGAAAAAATTGGGTATCAACAGCTAAAGGCTTGAAATGGCGAAAGTTGAATTTTTGGGAACTTTGACCGGTAGTGGACTTTTTGATATCGGGGTTGGATTCTGATTCTGCAAGTTAGAGTAGGTCCATAATGTTGAATATGGATTCTGTGAAAAATTTGAGGTCAATCGGACGTGGTTTGATAGGTTTCGGCATCGGTTGTAGAAGTTTGAAGTTTCAAAACTCATTAAGTTTGGATTGGAGGGTGATTCATGTTTTTAGCGTTGTTAGATGTGATTTAAAGGCTCGACTAATTTCGTATGGTGTTATAGGACTTGTTGGTGTGTTTTTTTTATTTCCCGGAGGCCTCGAGTTTTTTTGGATTAACAGATTGAAATTGGACTTATGCGAATGGCTTAAGTTTTCTGGTTTCTAGTGTTTCGCACCTGCAGGGGGGAGACCACAGGTGCGGACTCGCACGTGCACAAGGAGGAGCGCAGATGCGGATTTGGGCAGCCAATATGGGTTCACGGATGCGGGTATATTTGTGCAGAAGCGGCCTCGCTTCTGCGGTGGGACGGTGGGACAGTGTGCAGGAGCAGTGAGACTCGCAGGTGCGGCTCCTCGGTCGCAGGAGCGCATACGCAGGTGCGGCGGTTCTCTCGCAAATGCAGACCCAGGGGATTTAAGTTAAGTCCGCACCTGTGATGGAATTTCCGCAGGTGCGGCATCGCAAATGCGATTATAGGCCTGCATAAGCAAAATTGCTGGGCAGAAAAGGGCCAAGTTCGAGGGTTTTATCCCATTTTAATTTTGGAACTTTGAGAGCTCGGATTAAGGCGATAATTCAAGATATTTTTAGAGAGAACTTTGGGCTAATGGTTTTTAACTCATTTATGGTTGTATTCCATTAATCTATAGTTGATTTCATCATTAAATTAAGAAAATTGAGTGAGAAATTCGGGAAAAGGGTTTGAATTTCTTCAACTAAGTTTTTGAGTATTGATTGGAATTTTGATACTGGATTTGGATAATTTTGAAATGATTTAGCTCGTGAGTGAATGGGTGTTCATATTTTTTGACTTTTACCCGATTCCGAGACGTGGGCTCGGGGAGGCTTTTTAGGGCGATTTTTGAATTTCTAGTTAATGTCTTGAATTCATTAATTAGCTTAGTCTATTATAGTTGTATTTATTATATGTAATTGTTTTTGGATAGATTTGAGCCATTTAGAGTCGGATAATCGAGTAAAAGGCATTCTTACGGATTAATTTGAGCTTGGTTCAAGGTAAGTGGCTTGCCTAACCTTGTATAGGGAAATTTCCTTAGGATTTGGTAGTGCTGTGATATGTGAGTGCCATGTACGCGAGGTGCTGAGTGTGTACACGGGCTATTTGTTGTAAAACCCAATTTTTACTAAGTAGTAACTTGTTTTCATTCTTAATTGAGTTATACCAACATGTGTAGTTATCTTGTTTAGTCTAATATCGCATGTCTACGTACTTTAACTGCTTATTTGAACTCTGTGCAATATGCCTAGTTGATTTCCTGCTTTCCCTTGTTCTTTATCAGTCTTAACTGTAGATATATTGTTGTTACAATTTGAGTTGTGTGTTTACTTTTGGGACTACTAGGCGGTTCCTTGGGAGTTCTCCCTGCACATTTACTTTTGAGACAACGAGGCAGTTCCTCGGGAGTTCTCCTTGCACTTTACTTTTGAGACTAAGAGGCGGTACCTCGGAGTTCTCCCTGTATATTTACTTTTGAGACTACGGAGCGGTACCTCGGGAGTTCTCCCTGCATATTTATTTTGGGACTATGAGCCGGTATCTCGAGAGATCCCCTACGGTTTATCTCTGTGTGTTGTATTGTTATTTCGCTGTGTTTCCTTTTGTTAAATTCCAGTCCCTTATTATACTTTTATATTCACCTGCTTTATTTATTATATACCAGTGGGACTGACCTGACCTCGTCACTACTCGACCAAGGTTACGGTTGGAACTTACTTTGTACCATTATGGTGTATCGTTCTACACTTCTACACACGTTTTGTGTTTAGATCCATGTGCTCATTATCAGCCACATTATCAATGAGCCGAGACAGGTTTGGAGACTTTAAGGTATATCTTCCGCGTCCGCAGACCTCGGAGTCCCCCTCTACTCTTCCCTATGTCAAACGTTTTTGTGTATTTCATTTTTTTATTAGACTCCGGTGTATAGAGGTGTTGTTTTCTTTTTGTAGCTTGTGACTTACAATGTTCCGTGTTTTGGGAAGACCGTGTGTATCTAGAGTACTGGTTAATGTACATGTTGAGCGGTGTTGTTACCAGTTATCTAGTTATTTTTTGTTGTTAGTTGTTAAGTTTTTACTTCCTTTGTTGTTGTTTCTGTAGATTTATTAAGCTTACCTAGTCGTAAAGTCTAGGTGCCGTCAACGTGTTTCAGAGGGAGTTTTGGGTCGTGAGAAGTAGGTATCAGAGCTCTAGGTTCATAGGTTCGTGAGTCACAAGCAAGTTTATTAATGTCTCGCGGATCGTTATGGAGACGTCTGTACTTATCTTTAAAAAGCTATGGGACTTCTAGGAAAAATTACACTTCTTTGATTCCTTGTGCGAAAATTTGCTGACTTCATAATTCTAAACTTATGTATTTTATTCTCTCATAGATGGTGAGGACACGTACAGGCGGATCTGATGACCAGCCACCCGCGCCCCCTGCTAGAACCGCGAGAGGTCGGGGTCGGGGTAGAGGCCGAGGATGTCCACACGGTGTAGCTAGGGCACCCGTGCGAGCTGCTACAGAGGAGCCCCAGTAGCTCCAGCTTGAGAGCAGGCACCGGAGGTACTTTTTTTTTGCTCCAGCCCTCCAGGAGACTCTAGCCTAGCAGTTCATGAACATCTTCATCACCTTAGCTCCGGCTTGAATGATACCACTTTCCCCTGCCACATCTTAGGCCGGGGGAGGGGCACAGACTCCCGCAATCCGTACCTCAGAGAAGCGAGTTCAGATCGACCAGGTCCCAGAGTTTATACCGATGCACCCGGTAGCTCTGATTCAGCACGAGACTAGTGCAGCAGCTTCTAAGGCGGAGTATTTCAGACTTGAGAGTTACAAAGAAGTACCACCCTCCTACCTTCAACTGTGACAGATGATGCCCATGGTTTTCTGGAAGAGTGTCATTGTATTCTCCGTACTATGGGCATAGAGGATTCGAGTGGGGTTTCTTTTACTACATTCCAGCTTAGAGTAGCAACAATCGGTGGTGGCATGCTTATGAGTTGAGTAGTCCGGCTGAGGTAGCCTCACTTACATGGACTCAGTTATCGGACATGTTTTTGAGAGAGTATATTCCTTAGAGTCTCATGGACGCATGGCGCGCGGAGTTTAAGCAGCTACGTAGGGTTCTATGAATGTGTCAGAGTATGCAGTTCGCTTCAGTGATTTGGATCGACATGCTCCAGCCTTGGTTGCTACAGTTCGAGAGAGGGTTCGTCGATTTATTAAGGGACTCCACCCAAGCATAAGGATTAGCATGGTCGGGGAGCTGGAGATGGATATTTTACCAGCAGGTTGTGAGTATTGATAGAAGATTGGAGGGCATTCTCGCTCGGGATAAAGAGGAGAGGGAGGCCAAGAGGTCTCTAAAGTCTGGAACATACAGTGGTACTCGTGCCCCAGTTGTAGTTTTCCATGGTAGGGGTTATGTGAGTCACCCCGTTCATTCAGTTCTTCCAGCCGCTAGTGGTATTTCGGCCCCTTCTAGGCCCTAGGAGCCTTATTATGCACCGCCAGTATCTAGTGTACCTCCTGCTCAAGGTTCTTTTAGCGTCCAGTCCAGCAGACCTGGCCCGAGTTAGTCACAACAGCCATGCCATCTGAGGGCTTGTTTTGATTGTGGAGACACTCACCTTATGGTTAGGGATTTCCCCAGACTTAGGAGGGGTGCGCCTCCACAGACTTATCATCCACTGCGTGCTCTACCGGGTCCTCTAGCTATGATTCCAGCACCAGCTACCGCCCCACTTTCTCAGCCAGCTCGAGGTGGAGGTCAGAGAAGTCGAGGTTGCCCTAGAAGGGAAGTCAGGTCAGATATTATGCCCTTCCAGCATGTACAGAGGCAGTCACTTCCGAATCTGTCATTACAAGTATTGTTCCGGTCTGTCATAGAGATGCGTCGGTCTTATTTGATCCAAACTCTGCTTATTCCTATGTTTCCTCTTATTTTTCCCCGTTTTTGGGCGTATCTCGGGATTCTTTGAGTTCCCCTATTTATGTGTCTACTTTTGTAGGAGATTCTCTTATTGTGGACCGCGTGTATCGGTCGTGTTTGGTTGTTCTTAGTGGATTTTCGACCAAAGCCAATTTATTATTGCTCGGTATGTAGACTTTGATGTTATCTTGGGCATGGATTGGTTGTCGCCCCATTATGTTATTCTTAATTATCACGCTAAGACCGTGACGTTGGCTATGCCAGGATTACCGCGATTATAGTGGAGAGGTACCTTAGAGTATACTCCCAGCAGAGTTATTTCATTTCTTAAAGTTCAATGAATGGTTGAGAAGGGGTGTGACGCGTATCTAGATTATGTGATAGATATCAGTATTGATACCCCTACAGTTGAGTTAGTTCCAGTAGTAAGGGACTTTCCAGCTAATCTTCCGGGCATTCCACCCGACAGAGATATTGATTTTGGCATTGATTTGTTGTCGGGCACTCAGCCCATCTCTATTCCTCTATATCGTATGGCTCCTCCTGAGTTGAAGGAGTTGAAGGAGCAGTTACAGGAGTTGCTTGATAAGGGCTTCATTTGGCCCAGTTTGTCATCTCGGGGTGCTCCGATCTTGTTTGTGAAGAAAAAGGATGGTTCAATGCGTATGTGCATTGATTATCGCCAGCTGAACAAAGTTACAATGAAGAATAGTTATCAGTTGCCTCGTATTGATGAATTATTTGATCAGTTACAAGGTGACAGGGTATTTTCCAAGATTGACTTCCGTTCAGGATATCATCAGTTGAACATTCGGAAGCCAGATATCCTGAAAACAGCTTTCAGGACTTGTTATGGTCACTACGAGTTCCTTGAGATGTCTTTTGGGCTGACCAAATCCCCAGCAGCTTTTATGGACTGGATGCACAGTGTGTTCCGGTCCTATCTTGACTCATTCGTCATTGTGTTTATTGACGACATTTTGGTTTACTCCCGAACTCGGGAGGATCATGAGCAACACCCGAGGATTGTGCTTCAGAATTTGAGAGAAAAGAAGTTACACGCAAAATTTTTGAAGTATGAGTTTTGGATAGACTTAGTGGCATTCTTGGGTCATGTGGTGTCGAGTGATGGAATCAAGGTGGATCCGAAGAAGGTGGAATCAGTGCAGAGTTGGTCAAGACCGTCCTCAGCTATGGAGATTCGGAGTTTATTTAGTTTGGCAGGGTATTACCGTCGATTTGTAGAGGGTTTCAAACTAGGCTGGCCTAGAAGGGTGAGGAGAGCACCTATGACCAGGCTGACTCAGAAGGGTGCTTCGTTCTGGTGGACAGAGGAGTGTGAGGAGATCTTTCAGAAGCTCAAGAGAGTTTTGACTACAGCCCCAGTATTGGTATTTCCTACAGATTCGGGGTCTTATACTGTATATTGTAACACGTCGTGGATTGGTCTCGGTGTGGTGTTGATGCAGGACGGTAGGGTGATTGCCTACGTGTCTAGACAGCTGAAGGTGCATGAAAAGAACTATCATATCCACGACCTTCAGTTAGCAGCTATTTTTCATGCCTTGAAGATTTGGCGGCACTATTTGTACACTGTCCCTTGTGAGATTTACACTGATCATCGGAGTTTGCAGCATCTGTTCAAGAAAAAGGATCTTAACTTGCATCAGTGGAGGTGGTTGGATCTGCTTAAGGATTGTGATATCACCATTTTATACCATGCCCAGAAGGCCAATGTGGTGGCCAATTCTTTGAGTTGCCTGGCGGAGAGTTTGGGAAGCTTAGCATATCTACTAGCAGCAGAGAGGCTCATGGCGTTGGATGTTCCGGCCTTAGCCAGCCAGTTTGTGAGGTTGGATATTTCTGAGCCGAGTCGAGTATTGGCTTGTATGATCTCTTGGTCTTCTCTTTATGATCGTATCAGGGAGCGTCACTATGATGATGCCCATCTGCTTATCCTTAAGGACACGATCCAGCAGGGTGATGCTAAGGAGGTTGCTATTGGGGATGATGGTGCATTGAGGATGCAGGGCAGGATATGTGTCCAATGTAGTAGTTTGCATGAGTTAATTCTCTATGAGGCTCAAAATTTGTGGTATTGCATTCATTGGTACCGCGAAGATGTACCAAGACTTCAGGCAGCATTACTGGTGGAGGAGAATGAAGAAGGACATAGTGGAGTATGTAGTTCGGTATCAAAATTGAGAGCAGGTGAAGTATGAGTATCGGCGGCCAGGTGTGTTGTTTTGATAAGTTAGGAATTCCGGAGTGGAAGTGGGAGCGAGTCACTATGGATTTCATTGTTGGACTTCCACGGACTCAGCAGAAGTTGGATGCAGTTTGGGTGATTATGGATAGGCTGGATAACTCAACTCATTTCATTCCTGTGATGACTACCTATTCTTCCGAGCAGCTGGCTCGAATTTATATCCGCGAGATCGTCAGGCTTCAAGGCGTACTAGTATCCATCATGTACACAATTTACATCATGGTTCTGGAGGGCCATACATCATGAGTTGGGTACTCGAGTGGAGCTAAGCACATCATTTCACCCTAAGACGAACGGACAATCCAAGTGCACTATTCAGATATTAGAGCATATGCTCTGTGCATGTGTGATGGAGTTTGGAGGTTCGTGGGATCAGTTTTTTCCACTCAGAGTTTGCCTACAACAACAATCATCAATCAAGCATCCATATGACACCATATAAGGCTCTGTATGGTAGGGGGTGTCAGTTTCCAGTAGGTTGGTTTGGAGCCGACGAGGCTAGATTATTGAGTATAGACTTGGTTTAGGATGCTCTGGAGATGTTAAGGTGATTTAGGATCAACTTCGCACAGCCTAGTCCAGACAGAAGAGTTATGAGGATCGGAAGGTTCGTGATGTGGCATTCATTATTGGAGAGAGGGTCCTGCTCCGAGTCACCCATGAAGGGTGTTATGAGGTTCAGAAAGAACGTCAAGCTAAGCCCAAGGTTTATCGGCCCATTTGAGGTGTTGCAACGTGTTGGAGAGGTTGCTTATGAGCCTGCCTTGCCTCCCAGTCTTGCAGTGGTTCATCCAGTGTTCCATGTTTCTATGCTCCGAAAGTATCACGGTGATTCGTATCATATGTTGGATTTCAGCTCAGTCCAGTTTGACAAGGATCTATCTTATGTTGAGGAGCTGGTGGCTATTTTGGACAGGCATGTTTGAAAGTTCAGGTCAAAGAACATTGCTTCCGTAAAGGTTCAGTGGAGGGGTTAGCCGGTCAAAGAGGTAACTTGGGATACCAAGCATGATATGTGCAGCCGTTATTCTCATCTTTTCACCACTTCAGGTATGTCTCTATATTCGTTTGAGGACGAGCGATTGTTTTAAGAGGGGGAGGATCTAACGACCCGTCCGATCATTTTGAGATTTATAGCAACGATACCTTGTTTACTTCTTCCCCTGTATCTTTTTCTAGTTTTGTGTCTTGTCAGGAGGTTTGGTTCGTGGTTTCGGAGTGTTTTGGGACACTTAGTCCCTAAAACGAAAGCTTAAGTTCTAGGATTTTGACCGTAGTTTGAAATATGTGAAGATGACTCCGGAATGGAGTTTCATCGGTTTTGTTAGTTTCGTTGGGTATTTTGGACTTAAGAGCGTTTTCGGATTGTGTTTTGGAGATTTGTAGCTAAATTAGGAATGAAATGGCGAAAGTTGAATTTTGGGGAAGTTTGACCAGTAGTGGACTTTTTGATACCGGGTTCAGATTCAGATTCCAAAAATTGGAGTAGGTCTGTAATGTTGAATATGACTTGTGTGCAAAATTTGAGGTCAATCGGACGTGATTTGATATGTTTCGGCATCGGTTGTAGAAGTTTGAAGTTTCAAAGTTCATTATGTTCTAATTGGAGGGTGATTCATATTTTTGGTGTTGTTTGATGTGATTTGAAGGCTCGAATAGGTTTGTGTGGTGTTTTAGGACTTTTTGGTATGTTTGGTTGAGGTCTCGGCGACCTCGCTTCTGCGGTGGGACGGTGCGCAGTAGCGGTGAGGGTCGCAGGTGCGGCTCCTTGGTCGCAGGAGCGCATCCACAGGTGCGGTGCTTCTCTCGCAAATATGAACCCAGGGGACTTAAGTTAAGTCCGCACCTATAATGGAATTCCCGCAGGTGCGATTATAGGTCTGCAGATACAAAATCACTGGGCAGAAAAGGGCCAAATTCGAGGGTTTTATCCCATTTTCAATTTTGGGACTTTGAGAGCTAGAATTAAGGCGATAATTCAAGGATGTTTCAGAGAAAACTTTGGGGTAATGGTTCTTAACTCGTATATCGTTATATTCCATTAATCTATAGTTGATTTCATCATTAAATTAAGGTAATTGGGTGAGAAATTTGGGGAAAAGGGTTGGAGGTTCTTCAACTAATTGTTTGAGTTTTGATGGGGATTTTGATACCAAATTTGGATAAATTTGGTACGAGTGAACTAGTAAGTGATTGGGTTTTCATATTTTATGAATTTTACCCGATTCTGAGACGTGGGCCCAGGGAGGCTTTTTAGAGCGATTTTCGAATTTCTTGTTAAAGTATTGAATTCATTTATGAGATTAGTCTATTATAGTTGTATTTATGATATGTAATTGTGTTTGGCTAGATTTTGGTCATTCTGAGTCGGATAATCGAGGAAAAGGCATTCTTACGGATTGGTTTGAGCTTGGTTCGAGGTAAGTGGCTTGCCTAACCTTGTTGACGGAAATCCCCTTAGGTTTGGTACTATTGTGATATGTGAGCATCGTGTACGCGAGGTGACGAGTGCGTACATGGGCTATTTGTTGTAAAACCCGACTTTTACTGAGTAGTAACCTGTTTTCATTCTTAATTGAGTTATACCAACATGTGTAGTTATCCCGTTTAATCTAATATCGCATATCTATGTGCTTTAACTGCTTATTTGAACTCTGTGTAGCATGCCTAGTTTATTTCATGCTTTCCCTTGTTATTTATCAGTCTTAGTAGTAGAATTCTTGTTGTTAATTGTTGTATTTATCGATTTGAGCTGTGTGTTTACTTTTGAGACTACGACGCGGTTCTTTGGGAGTTCTCCCTGCACATTTACTTTTGAGACTAAGAGGCAGTACCTCGGGAGTTCTCCCTGCATATTTAATTTTGAGACTAAGAGGCGGTAACTCGGGAGTTCTCCCTATATATTTACTTTTGAGACTACGAGGCGGTATCTCAGGAGTTCTCCTTGCATATTTATTTTGGGACTATGAGACAGTATCTCGTGAGATCCCCTGTTGTTTATCCCCGTGTGTTGTATTGTTATTTCGATGTGTTTCCTTTTGTTAAATTGCATTCCCTTATTATACTGTTATATTCACCTCATTTATTTATTATATATCAGTGGGTCTGACCTGACCTCGTCAAGATCGGGGTTAAGCTTGGCACTTACTGGGTACCATTGTGGTGTACTTATGCTACTCTTCTGCACATATTTTGTGTGAAGATCCAGGTGCTCATTATCAGCCACATTATCAATGAGCCGAGATAGCTTTGGAGACTTCAAGGTATATATTCCTCGTCTGCAGACTTCGGAGTCTCCCTCTACTCATCTTTATGTCAAACACTTTCTGTATTTCTTTTTTTTATTAGACTCTGGTGTATGGAGATGCTATTTTCTTTCTATAGCTTGTGACTTACGATGTTCCGGGTTTGGGGAAGACTGTGTGTATCTAGACTATTGGTCATGTACATGCCGAGCGGCGTTGTTACCGATTATCTAGTTATATTTGTTGTTAGTTGTTAAGTTTTTACTTTCTTTGTTGTTATTTCTGCGAATTTGTTAGGCTTACCTAGTCGTAAAAATTAGGTGTCATCACGACATGTTTCGGATGAAGTTTTGGATTGTGACACAGGTTAAGACAAAAGTAGATAGATGAACTGATCACTCCTTTAATTGGACTAACCAGTTACAGTTAGAATAGGACTTTTGTAATTTGGATTGTTTTAGTAGGTGATTAATAAGATTTATTCTTTTCAAAAAAAAAAAATTTAATTTTTTCTGCAAATCTGCATGGCCTTTAGTATTATATGAACAGTAATTTTTGCTTTTCGAAGAAATAGTGAGAATTTTAAAGTAGATTAACTTTATCATATATAATAGTGAGAATCTCGTTAATTTTGCTTCTTTCTTTTTTTCAGCCTTTTTTTTGCTCAACATGCCTACGCTTTTTAAATTTATCAAACATGGTTTAAGTAGTAAGAATTTTATGGGGCGCCCTATTTGGTCGACCCTTTTTAACTTATATCTGTTTCATTTTTCGTTTGCATTCGTACATTTTTTTTTTTTGTTAAAATTTTTTAAAAAGATGATTTTACCCTTCTTTAATAAAAGACTATTGACAAAACTATAGGCTGCAGGACAAAACTTCAGCATGTTTTGGTACGAACTTTTAGCAAATGAACTAAATAACTTCAGCATGCATTAGAAAAAACTCATTAGAAAATTACATAGTGCAAGACAAAAACTTAAGCATGTTCAGTCTAAAGTTTTAGTAAATGAACTAAAAAACTTCAACTTATTTAGACTAAAGTTGGATAAAACTCATGACAAAAATGTAGACTGCGGGGAAAAACTTCAGCATATTTTGGTATGAAATTTTAGCAAATGAACTAAATAGTTTCAGCATGCATTAACAAAAACTCATTAAAAAATCATATATTGTTGGACAAAAACTTAAGAATGTTTAGTCTGAAGTTTTAGAAAATGAACTAAAAAACTACAGCATCATTAGACTGAAGTTTCGCATAAAAGTCATGACAAAACTGTAGACTGCAGGATAAATAACTTCAGCATGCATTAGCATGAAGTTTTAGCTTCAACGTAAAACAACTTCATGCTATATTAGCATGAAGTTTTAACTTCAATGAGAAACAACGTCATGCTACATTAGCATGACATTTTAGCTTCAACATGAAACAACTTCATGCTACATTAGCAAGAAGTTTTAGCTTGTATGTGATTAAAACGTCAGATTTCAACGTGAAACAACTATTTCTATATCCTTCACGCATTATATTTGAAGTTTTGAATAGTTTTTGGAGATCTATAAGTGAAAACTTCATACTTTATCTGATGACGTCCAAATCCACTACAAAAAAATAAATAGACACGGTCGCATGCAATATAAATTACCCAACTATGAGTCGGGGTCAAATCCCACAAAGAACAATATGTAGGCGATTAGGAATGCAAGAGAATTATCACTTGTTATGCAATTCCAAACACTTAGAATGTGGTTGTGAAAATATTTATACCTAAATGCGAAAATGTAAACTAACCTAGAAAGCAAGTAAAATGATTAATGGCTACAAGTATGGATGCATCGGGAATTACACTCAAGTAACGATCCAATGTATTTAACGATTTTACAAATATGAGCGAGTTTATGTTAATTAGCCACGGATAACAATTCTAAATTAGCTTCGTTTGCGGACTAACAAGACTTCCTAATTGAATTATCCCTAAGACAATTAAGATATTAAGCACATCCGAATATGGCTACAAGTAGTTCAATCCTATCCCTAGGTAGAATCTATAAAATGAGAGTTAAAGCCTCAAGTTCTTGTTAATTAATCTTTCTCAACCCCAAATTATCTTTTACAAAATTAATTCGAAGTTAATGGGGGATTCCTAGGTGTTAGTTAATCTCTTTGGAAACATTAAAGAATAAAAATATTTAAAGAAACAATAATTCACTTCATAAATAAATAAAAATTGTTCAATACATAAGCACAACAAGGTATTTAATCCACACTTTAAATATGAATATTCCCATAAACAAGATTCAAGTATTGGAAAAAATACTACACACCTAGATATATAATATAAAGCAAGGAAATGAAGAAATGAGCATAAAGGAGTAAGAAATTCTCAACCAAAAGCTTCAAATCTTCAAGACCCAAGTGTGTGTGCAAGAACCCTAGCTTCCAAAACTTGTGTTTCTCTAGTGTAAGGACTGAAAATTGGCCAAAGATCTGTTTAGGATGTAAAAGTTATCAAAAATATCTTCTAGGTCGTGTATTACATGGTTTGGGGATAAAAAACGTAAAATTCCATTTCTGCCCAAAACTACCCAGAAAATGTGTTATGCGTTTGCGTATGTACACCTGCGTTCGCGGTGAATAACTTCTCCAATGTACGCGATCGCGTACACTGTCCTGTGTTCCCATAGCTTTGTTGACCAGGCTTTCTTCTTCGCGTTCACCTTGATTCACACGCGTTCGCGTATCTTTGCCATCATTGACTTCTGCGATCATGTACAGATTCTTGCGATCGCATAGGGTAACCACTAGTAGTGGTCCATTTTTCCCTTTTTAGCACCTTTTGACTTATTTTCTTTCGTATCTTCTCCAAATCATATGATACCTAAAATATGCCAATAAACCTCAGAAAATGCCTTAATTTCTCATCAAAATCATACAAAAGCCTAAGTGTTAAGAAGAGATAAGTTGGTAAATACCAACTTATCAAACCCCCAAACCTAAATTATTGCTTGTCCTCAAGCAATTCAAAAACTAAGAACATCCTTCAATAAAATCATCACTTAAGCTCAATGGCATACCAAATATCATTTCAAGTCAAAAAAGGTCAATTTAAACACAGTCTAGTGACTTTGGTTGGTACCAATAATTAATCCAAAGCATATGAATCACCAATTACTCATAAATTTTATATTATACACTAAATTAATGAAATAGCAACTAAGTCATGACATTAAAGCTTCAAAATTTGCCTCTCTATCACAATTATCTTCCCTCACTCATTCCTCCCTAATTGAAAATGGGATTAAATTCACAACTCAAATCTTATGTGCCCTCACACTTAAGAGAGAATCCTACACTTATAATTTGCAATTCAAAACATAAATGGGATGTCAAATGGAAAGAATTTACTCTCTCTCACAAAGATATTCAAATGCACAAAAGTAGAACCATAGGCTTGCCCTTCATGTATTTCTCCACTAATGTAGACATACTTGGTTAAAATTAATTAGGACTTAAAAGGTTGTAGTTTAGGCTTTTGGTTAAGATAGAGCTTTATTTGGATAAGAGTGACTCAAAACCTCCCAAAGCACTATAATTTTTTTTAACAATCAACTTACACTTCATTCAAGAACTTTTCCACCCTTTCTTCATTTTTTTGTATCACCTAATCTTCCATTTAATCACAATTCCTTATTTTTCCTTCTTTTGTTTTTTATTTTTTATTTTTTTATATCACCTTTTAAGCAGTTCCACATCACAACTTTTCCAACCTTCACCCCCAAACTTAGGATTTTAGCCTACGTTCATACTTTAAAGTACTTAGGGAGGTATGGTGCCAAGATAAAATCATTAAGGAACGATAGCTTGTAACATGATTGCCAAAGAAAAAGTTTAAAAGCTCAAAAGGGGTTGACTACGAAAAATATGCACGGGTAGAAAATTTAAGCACAATAGCGGTCCAATGAAGGACCAACATCATTTTTTATACCAAGTTAGTCTAGGATTTCGCCTTGAAGCACATTCCAGGCAAGTTCTCGACTACAAATGATGCAAAATAACTTCACAATAAATCTCACCACACATGGCACATGAAAACTCAAGTGGAATACAAATCCAAAATCCAATTGAAACTAATGAATCTCAAGGAAGCCACATATAGCCTAAGAAGCTATTTAGTGAATCAAAGAGCCAAAAATAGAACTAAAAGTCAAAACAAGAATCATCACTTCAATCATTTTTCATTTTAAAGATCAGAAACTTCATATGCCAAAGTTTAAATTATGTTGGTACCAAACAATTCACACGTTAGTTTATGGACACAGGCTCACACCCAAAAACCAATTTATTCACTACTAGCTACTAAACTAACTAAAAAATATATATTTACCTAAAAAAAAAACTAAACAAGACTAATCCCTTAAGAAATTTTTCACGCCATCCATCATAGGGAAAAGTCACCCGGTTCAATACAAATAAATTCCTTGAAAAAGAACCGCGGTATTAAGAAAAACCAAGGAGTTTCATTAATACTACTATCGAAAATAAAAACTAACAAGAAAATGCTAATGCTAACATGCTAGAATTAAACTAAAAAATATCACTAATAAACTAAAAATGTCAATCAATCTACACAAGTTCACAAAAAATGATCATGCTCCACACACATCCATCATATATGAGCCAACCCCAACCTAAAGTGTTGCATTGTCCCCAATGCAACTAAACAAAACAAGCTAAAATGAAAGAGGTGCTCCCTGAAACTGCATCACTGGGAGTTGGAGGTGGTGGGAACTTTGAACTCCAAATCCTCATCATTATCGTCCTCTGATTCATTTGAGCCACAGAATGAACTCAGCTTGTGCATCATTTTGGACAGAAATTTGCTTTTCTTCTTCTCATGCTCCTTGAACTTCAGTTGTCACCTCTCAACCTTTCCTTATCTTCGGCTCGTGTCTTCTAACCTATTTTTGATTGCTTTTTTTTTTTTCTGAACTACATCATCCAAAGTTGGCTTCTTACCAATCCCAGTTGAAGTGCTCTCCCCAGATGGACCAGAAGGAAGGCAGCGACAAGTTGTCGAATGTGAGCATCTACGACATAGATTTGACTGGAAATGTGGCGCATAGTGGGAGGTCCATAAGGAAGTAGAGCAATGGGGTCATGTCTTCCCGCTGCAGCTGTGGAGGAACCACCGAATCCATCGGTAGTCTCAACAAACTGCCCAAATGAAGGAGATAGCACATCAATTCTTCTCTTCTTCTTCCCGTCAGTTGGCCCTTTTCAAAGCAATGGATAAATTGGGTCTTTCTCAGAATCATTCGAGTCCTTTAGCACCCCAGCATCATAACACAACTGAGTGATCAATGAGGGAAAAAATAGACTTTTAGACCTTCCGTTACATGCTTCCTCAATTTCACTCACTATGTGCTGGCCCACGTTCACTGGCAAATCATCCATAACAGCAACAATCATCAATGCCTTCTCAGGCGTCACCTCAGACTCATGTTTAGCCGGCATAATTCTATCACAAATAATGGACAGCCAAGTCTTGGCTTCAGCTGTGAATTCATAAGAATCAACCCCTTTGTTCACTATTTCCCAAGTTGGTGTCACCCCATCATGAAGCTTATCCACCCACCATTAGGTTCCTCTCTCTCTCTTCCTCTGGCTCTGTATACCTCATTGTCAGCATTGGGAAGCATGTAGTGTGCATTTATTATCTCAGGGCCAAAGTTGACCTGCTTTCCCTAACAAAGGTGAATACTTCCCCTTGGAAATTTGTCTTCAAGGCATTGGCATAAAACTCACTAACTACTGTGTAGTTCGCTTTAATTTGTTCAGGAGCAAAGCACATCCATCCACTGTCAGTCAATCTTCGGAAAAAATCTGGCATCTTAGACTCAAGGTTGTCTAAACGGATGTCCCTTTCTTTGACGATGCTCTTTGACATGAGTTTGTCATAGTTTCTTTCACATTCAGCCGCCGTGAATCTGGTCTGATCAAAATAATCTTCTTCCCAAGCTTGGGGAGCAGGCTCTTGTGCAATTTCAACATTTTTCGAGGCCATTTTATACTCAAAGTACCTACAAAGGTAGACCACATGTTAAATGCTTAGACGGGTACTTAATACACTGTATTATAATGTATCTAGGCCAAAGAAAATGACCAAAAAGCAACAGCATAAAAATTTGCAATGCTATTGTTCTGTTGCCAGGGAGTTAGGGCAATGCGATCGTGGACAAACCCCGACGATCGCAAAGAGAATTTTTGATTCTCAGAGTTAAAGGTCTGCGATCACGGAACAGTCAACGCGATCGCATAAGGCAGTTTCCCCAAAGTGCATAATTAGACTTATGCGATTGCGGAATTCGGCATCGCAATTGCAAAGGTCTTCTTACTCGCCCAGTTGAAGTTCTTTTGGGCATTTTCCCTAACACATGATGGGCATCAACTTTTCATACGCATTTCAGAGTAATTAGGCACAGATCTATCCCCAAATTTTTCAAGAGTTAAGAACTCACTCTCTCAACTAACATTACCCAGCAAGAAAGCACACATTCAAACATAATATTCACATTAAAAACTCTAATTATCAGTCCTAGACATGAAGTAGAGACGAAGAAGAAAGAAATATGGATGTTCATTTACACTAGTAGCACAAAGAATTGAACTTTAATAAACATTAGAGTGACGAAGCACATACCTTTGAGATTAAACCTTGATTATTGATATAGAATTGAAGAGAGAAAAGCTTTGAGATGATTTTGAGGGCCAGAGGAGTGAGAAAGCTCGGTTTCTATTGTTTGGGCAGAAGGGTTGGCTATTGTCGATATCCAATGTTTAAAATTTATGTGACTTACCTGGACATACGCAATCGCGAATCAGCCGGTGCGATCACATAGAGCAACAACTCCCAGTTTTCCGCGATTGCCTGACTTGTTATGCGACCACATAGAGTTAGTTGAACCCTAATGTTGTGTGAACGCGTGGCCTTTGTGCGATCGCATAGTGGAACAGTTTTTTGTTCTGCAATTTTCATCAGCTATTGCTTTTGGCTGCCCGGTCACCCCACTTGCTCAAATCAACTCCAAAAACTTTGAAATTTGGCAGATTGGTTAAAAACAAAATAATAAGATATTTTAAAAAGGGAAATTTAAAAAATGACTAAAATTTTTGAAAACGATGGGTTGCCTCCCACCAAGCACCGCATTTAATGTCGTGGCACGACGCGGATCAACTTTATCACTTTTCTCGCCACTTGGATGATATGAACTGGGCACCTAGCTTGGAATCAAGCTTGTGACCACGAGCGGTAGGGGTGGTAAGTAGATGATCAAGCCAAGCATTAATTTCTTCATTTTGCACTTCTTGGATTTCATGTGAGGAATGTCATTTTGCCTTCTTGTTCCCTCAAATTGTAATGGCCTTAGTTTTTCCACCTCGCAATCCTTCATTGACTCGTATAGTTCAACTCCCATATCACCGCACAATTCCAATGTTGAAAAATGCTTGGAATGTGACATCAAACTTCCAAATTTCAATTTTTCCCGGATGTTGACATCCTCTTTTTACCCCAAACTAGAGTCAATCTCAACCATATTTTCATTTACACCGGTTGACTCTAATTCCATATTTTTCTTGGCATCACTAACACTCAAGGAGTCGGTTGGCGGATTTTAATTTTTTTTCCTCAAAGTAAAGCTCACTTTCTTCCTCGAAATCAGACTCTTATTGATCTATTTCCTCAATCTCAAGTTGGTAGTCATAATGAGCCTCCATCAATGATTTCATTTGATCTTCCAAACTGCGGATATGCTCATCATTTTGAGTCACGCCTTGTTTCAAGTCCTCGAGTGAAAATTTGTGCTTCTCCTCATTTTCAAGAATGGCCTCCAACATGAGCACCATCCTCTCATTTCGAGCATTTGAGAGTTCTTCTTGATTTTGATCAAGTGCCAAAGAAGGATTTTCGGCTTCCACATCTAAGGAAAATTCTTGGCTATCATTCACTTCTGAGGATTTTTGGACCTCGAAGGCTCAAAGCATCTCTTCCATTTGTGAGTTCAACCTTTTAAGTACCAAGTCATTTTGGAGATTATTCTCCAAAAGCTCCTCCAAGGCATTTTGCTCTTTGTTTCCTCCTTCAAGTTGGCCTTCCATCATGAGCTTGAACTCTCCATTTCGGCCTTGCTCAATTTCTTCCACTTCCTCATCCCTAAAATTTTCACACAAAAGTAGAATCATCATAGAGGGGGCTTGGGGAAGGAACAGACAAATAAGCACGATCAGACCAATGGCCATTTACGACCACACTTATCACAAATAGTCCACTCAGGGGTTTGAGATTGTGTCAAAATCCACCCCCGGGAGAATTTAAATAATTTTCCAGGAGTGTGGTTCTCCACAATAAGGACAAGGGTCATCAAAGTATGAACAACTACCACCCGATCAATTTTCATTATATGATGTCATATATTTTTTTTATTATAACAAAAAACTAAGAAAATAAACAAGAAAAATAGACCAAGGTAAGAAAGATAATTACACAAATATTCACAAGTTTGGACCAAAGCACTTACGCTTATTTCTCAAACAACCTAAATTACGCCAAATTGTTCCCCGGCAACGATGCCAATTTTGATGACGTCCAAATCCACTACTAAAAAGTAAATAGACACGGTCACATGCAATATAAATTACCCAACTATGATTCGGGGTCGAATCCCACAGAGAACAATATATAGGCTATTACGAATGTAAGAGAATTATCACTTGTTATGCAATGCCATACTTAGAATGTGATTGTGAAAATGTTTATACCTAAATGCGAAAATGTAAACAACCTAGAAAGAAAGTAAAATTATCAATGGCTACAAGTATGGATGCATCAGAAATTACACTCAAGTAACGATCCAATGTATTTCACGATTTTACAAATATGAGCGAGTTTATGTTAATTAGCCACGGATAACAATTCTAAATTAGCTTCTTCCGAAGACTAACAAGACTTCCTAATTGAATTATCCCTAAGACAATTAAGAGATTAAGCACACCCGGATATGGCTACAAGTAGTTCAATCATATCCCTAGGTAGAATCTATAAAATGAGGGTTAAATCCTCTAGTTCTTGTTAATTAATATTTCCCAACCCAAAATTATCTTTTACAAAAATTAATTCGAAGTTAATGGGCGAGTACTAGTGTTAGATAATCCCTTTGGAAACATTAAAGAACAATAATAATTAAAGAAAAAATAACTCACTTCATAAATAAATAAAAATCGTTCAATACATAAGCACAACAAGGTATTTAATCCACACTTTAAATATGAATATTCTCATAAACAAGATTCAAGTGTTGAAAAAAATACTACACACTTAGATATACAATATAAAGCAAGAAAATGAAGAAATGAGTATAAAAGAGTAAGAAATTCTCAATCAAAAGCTTCAAATCTTCAAGACCTAAGTGTGTGTGCAAGAATCCTAGCTTCCAAAACTAGTGTTTCTCTAGTGTAAGGACTGAAATTGGCCAAAGATCTGTCTGTGATCTGAAAGTTATCAAAAATATCTGCTAGGTCGTGTATTAAATGGTTTGGGGATCAAAAACATAAATTCCATTTCTGCCCAAAACTGCCCAGAAAATGTGCTATGCGTTCGCGTATGTATACCTGCATTCGCGGTGACTAACTTCTCCAAGGTACGCGATCGCGTACAGTGTCCCGCGTTCGCATAGCTTAGTTGACCAGTCGTTGAACAGGCTTTCTTCTTCGCGTTCGCCTTGATTCACACGCGTTCGCGCAGCTTTGCCATCATTGACTTCTGCAATCGCGTACAGATTCTTGCGATCGCATAGGGTAACCACTGGCAGTGGTTCATTTTTCCCTTTTTAGCACCTTTTGACTTGTTTTCTTCTGTATCTTCTCCAAATCATATGATACCTAGAATATGCCAATAAACCTCAGAAAATGCTTTAATTTCTCATCAATTATACAAAAGCCTAAGTATTAAGAAGAGATAAGTTGGTAAAATACCAACTTATCAATATCCGTCAAACAACTTCATGCAAGTGTGATTCTGAAGATGAATCTGGTTCAAGTTTTTGATTTTTTGATAAAGCTGTTGAGAGGAGAGGAGGAGATCTTTTTCACGAATGAGGTTGCATAGATCACGCGATTAATGTGTAATGCAGGTTTTATATCTTTTGTCAAGGGTGTAATTGTCATATTATTACTTTTTTTGTCACCTGGCTATCAAATTAATAATTTTTAGAAATAGGGTACAGGTGAAAAGATGGCATAAATATAGGGTACGACTGCAAATACCCTATTTAAATACGTGCATTTGCAACACCTTGATCTTGTTTATTTGTGAACTGTTGCTTTCCCTTCTTAAATTTTTCAATAAAAAGTTAAAAACATTCTTAAAGAATAAGAATACTGGAGTGATATTTTCGTCTAAAGATCAATTCTTACTTTTCTCTCTACATGAGATCCTCTTTAATCAGTTAATATTCACGAGCGTCTGTGATGATCCAAAGAAATCACTGCCAATTTTCTGCATAAGATTTATGCCCTTGGTGGTACAAAATTTTAAAAATACTTAAATGACGCTCTCATTGCATGTGGAACTTGATTTATGCCCTTGAAGGCTTTCCACAAAATGACAATAGGACGTAGAAGGATAAAATTATATCCAAAGAACAATAAAATACAAAAGGATAACAGAAGGCACATCGTCCACATGCTCTAGAGATTTGAATCTATCCTTGCGATTGGGCCGCCAAGTGCAATAAAATAAGCTTAAGTTGTTTGACTTACATTTTTTATAGGTATTATTAGTCTAATAATTAGGATTAGTTGTTGACCTTTGTTTAGTTAATTTCCTACGTATTATGGTAGTAAATATTTTTTGAAGTTGGTGTATTGATATTCTGTTGTAACGATGCTCAATTATCTATGTTTACCGTGAAAATGATAGTTACAATTATATTTGATTATGTGATTCTAAAATATGTGATTTATTTTAATACCGATTTTTTAGGCAGTAGATGCTTAGTATGAAACGAGAAAAAAGAAATAAGAGCGAAAAGAACTAGATTACGCAAACCCGGTATCGAAGAGGACAGTCTCGAGCGTATCCGGGTAGGCCTCGAGGTCGAGCTTGAGAAGCTTGACTAGGGGCTATCGATAATTATGAAACAACATTGTGGGCCTTAAGAATGGTTTATTTGTGATCAATAACAAGTAATAAGTGAAGAACAATAAATGAAACACAATAAATGGAAGTAATAAATCAATGGAACGATTGTAGAGAATGTTGTTGTTCTTGTATATTGA